>JAJLUN010000056.1:30072-79201 GCA_030564365.1 Blastobotrys arbuscula | reverse complement strand
AAAAAAAAAAAAAAATAATAATAAAAACCTGGAGAAAATATTTTTTTTTTTACATTACAACAACAAAAAAAGCAACGCTTTTTTTTTAACGCCCTGAAAAGCAAGCTTGTTAATTTTCTCTGATCTTTGAACATTGCCAGTGTTTTTGTTGTTTTTTAATTTATATACCTTGTTGCGATACTTTTAATAATATCTTGTTAAAAAGGTATAATAAGGGATGGAACTAAAACTGTAATTACCAAATTTGCCTTTTTATTGTTTATTATTTATTTATATGGCGGTTAGGGGGGAAAACAAATTAATAAGCCTCTGGTAAGGTTTTGATATTGATCTTGTTTAGCTTAACTTTTTCCGTCCATATATGCTGTTGAAAGATTCTTGTAATGTTATAGTTGATACCGTTGGTACCACTGCATGATGAAAAACTAAAAACTAAAAAAACAAAGGCGTTCAACCCACGGACTAAGTAGTAGTCTGCATGAACTCCGTTTACAAGCGCCGAACTGGTTAACGCTAGCGCTAGAGTATACTATACATTAGACAGTGTAGACGTAGAAACATACATCCAAATGATCCAGACAATAATAGTAAAAAAAAAAATACACAATGTCCATCATATCTTCATCATCAAATAAATCATTTAATATAGCATCTTCAGACTCGTCTTCAGAATCATCAACACCGAAATTGTCTCCTTCAACCTCGGTATTAAAATTATCCTGAAGCATCTCTCGTTCGTCGTTTACATGACGAGGCAATGAGATGGAATCAGAAATCATGTTTGCACTACTGTCGTCTGGATGGGCTTCTTTTGGTGCGGCTTCGGTAGGACCGGTTTCATCATTTACAGTATAATTTGCAGTAGTAGCTTGTCGAGGGATTTCTTTAAAATAATCATTATTTTGGTAATAGTTCAAACGAACTTCATCAATTGTGACGTTAAATGCAGATATAGCTGGATCAAAAACTGGACAGTTTTTCATCAAAAATGCCAACCATATTCTAAGTCGGTGGATATTTACCTCAATATCTTTTCTGAGTAATTCGTGAACTTGGTCAGCAGTATCAGTCTCACTATGGTAAATCAAAACGTTTGTTTCTTGGGGTAGTAAAGGAACTATGCGGTGAATCCATACATCTCGTTTTGGAAAATTGATAACATGACCAGAATATTTGGTTTGACCACCAACAGCACACCAAATCTGCATAATAGTAATGGCTGGAGATATAACTGCCTCCTCCATTCGAGTTAATTTTGGCAAATAACCAGGGATCTCCATTGGGTCCATCAGGTTAGTGCTCCAATATTTCTGGCGATGGTCCTTGGCTGGACGACATTTTTAGCACAAAGAATCCACCAGTATAATATCGAATGCGAGCTCGTTGCATGCAACACATGTTTTTCTCGATTGTCGATACAATTTTTCGAAAAATGTTTCAAGTTGCTGAAGCTGCGCTGGAATAAGTGCAAGTGAATCAGGGGGTCTTCCAGCTATATCAAATTCAGCGGGGAGTGCGGCGAGGGGTTGTTGTAGCCGTTGGTCGGGCGGTGATGGTGGGAGAATTTCATTTTCAACGCGTTGCACAGCAGCATTTTGGCGTCTTGCGATATGTCGCGCGCGGCTTGTAGCACAACAGCTGAAACAGGTTTTATCAGGACGATTATTTGGTTTTTTGGCAAACGCACTGGCAGTGATGAAATGTTTACCTGATTTGCATAAGAAATTACCTGTTGAAATGGTCTTTGTTTTCTCCCTATAAGCATTGATGCAGTGATTAAAACAAACAGCGTGAACCCGTGTCCCTGGAATTGTTTGGTTATTTAAATCATTTCGGCAAACAACACACCACTATAATTGGCAAAAGTTAGTACCATATAGATGTTAATAAAATTGGACTTACAGTAGTCATAATTGCATAATGACGAGCACAGATAGATCTAGGAAAATTGTTGTCGTTCATACCAAAATCATGAATTGCAGTACAATGGTTACCAGCTTTACAAAGAAACTGTTCCGGACCTGCTCTTTCAAGCAACAAACGATAGGCGCCAGAATTTTCCAGGCATTCATCATGGGCTAAAAGCTGGTTGGCGCCGGCATGGTCATCAAAATGTTTCCTACAAACCATGCAGCGCTAAAGGTGAACTGTTAGTAAACATAGTAGCGCTAAAGGTTAACTGTTAGTAAACATAGTAGCGCTAAAGGTTAACTGTTAGTAAACATAGTAGGAGAAAATTGTGATACCAAATACTAAAGGTGCTAGTTAAGAGCTACGGAGATTACGTAAAATATTACGTAAAATACGACGCTAAATATAATATTACGTAAAATACTACGCTAAATGCGGCTTGCGCCAGCACATTTCGGAGATTTTGTCAGGTCAATGCTTTTTTGACTTGGGTAAACAAATGTAGTTGAACCTTCGGTCCAGAAAAAGTCCAAATCAGTACTGTTTGTCGAAAATTGTTTTTATACAATTGCTTGTCCAAAAAATTGCCTCATATTAACCAGAAATTAGTGGCCCTGCTAAATGTTGGCTTCTGAGTACTAAACTACTTAACCTACATTATTCTAATGATGCTTCTATTTTGTTATACTGATTACTAATAATTTGGTAATTATTAGTAATGTTTATTTATGTACTATTGGGATAGTTGGGTAACCTCTATGTAAAACTATCCATCTATTTGTTTATATTTAATAACAGCAACTAATTTGATAGTAATAATAAATTAATAAATTATCTTGTAAGCTAATACTAATAAATGGGCTGGTATTTTTGGTAAAGATTCAATCACTGTCAGCCGCACGACCCACAAATAAAGATTCCAAATCTACAGGGATGGATTTGATAAAAAGGATGTGGAGATATCAACTTTACTCTATTTATTTATGATATCATTAATAAAATGCATTTGTTTAATTATTTGCCTATCAAAAAGGGGAGAGTTCATTTATTAAATAATCGAATTTATAAATTTTTCTTTCTTTTTTAATCCTCTGAGTTCCAACGTACTAGGTTTTAGTCTATTTAAGTTTAACCATTAGAGTTTAGCTTTAGCTTCATAACGTTATTTTTTATATCAGACCAGATTTGATAATAGAAATAAAGGTTATTAACATTATTAGTCTTTTAAGCTTAATTAGTATTGTATCCACGCAAAAACTAATTTCATAATCATTACCTAATACACGTTTATTATTATTATCTATTAGTTAAGAATTCAGTAAAGAAGCTAATCTTGCTGGTACACCTTATTGTGCTATGGGGTTTACGTAATTAACTTGCGGGTGATTACTAATTTAATTACTGGCATTAATGAACTGTTGGGTAAAACAACGCGTTACACCTACGCGTACACTACACAATTTAAAGTTGAGTAGAGTGAATAATCTGCGCAGTACCCTTTTTTTTTTTTTTTTTTCACACAACTTGCCAGTTTGTAGTTGTCCCATCTTTTTAAATTATACCCCAAAAACTCAGCAAAAAAAAAAACAACGACAACGACAACAAAAACAACGACAACAAAAACAACGACAACAGCAAAAAAAACAACGGCAACAATTGTTAACAACAAAAAACAACAACGACAACAACAACAAAAAAAAAAACACCCCATCACACAGATCTTGTATTTTAATATTTGTATTTTTATTTGTTTATTACAACAATTGCTTCCAACGTGTCTGTTCAATATGCGGTTAGCCAACACTTGGAAAAGCTAAATTATATCGATTCTGATTATTGATTCATGGCGTTTAGCCCATTAATACTCCGAAAAACAACAACCACCCAAAAAAAAGGTTGATTTTATATTTTTATACGGCCTTCTTCTATTTCTTCATAGAAAATTTTCTTTTAAACTATAAAAGGCCCAAATTTTCTTCATCGTTTTTTTATTCTTTCTTTTCTATTTCTACAACTATCTTTTCCCGTTCTACAACTATCTTTAATATGAATATGAGATATACAAAAATCGAAAAAGTGTCAGAATTAGAAGCAGAAACAAGAAGGAAAGGAATAATAGTCGCGGCTGCATATTTCTCGACTATAGCATTCGCGCTTTGCTGTATATTGCTTGGTCGTCATATAAAATATTAGTGGTGCCGCTGTAGCATCTACATGCAGTATGTGGTTTGCAGGGACGACAACAGTTCCAGGCAGGAACCAACGCTGCTTCCGGGCTGGTAAGCAGAACTGGCGATGCGGGATGAACCGAACGTGGAGTGTACCGTTTCTGTAGCAGGGTTAACGGTTGCAATGACTCTGCATGCGGTGATAATTGGTGCCAACGATGGCTACACGATGAGGAAGTGGGACAAACCAGGATTTAAAGTAGGAATTTAACAAGGTACGATGTTGAAATCAGTGGCAGGCGATGATGGCAAAATATATAGATCTCGAGGTGAGGTAATTGAAAGTGGTGGTGGTTTCGAAGGTGGATTGCTGAAGTGATGAGGATAAATTTAGTTTAAAGGTGATATAGCTATTTAAATATTCTAATAGCTAATACATTTTTTCTAAAAAAAAAAGCATCCAAAAACCGCAATAGTGCAACGACTTCCGACAAAATTCGGCGTCCCGCCAAATTATATTCAATAAATTGGCATGCGGCTCATTTGACTCATTTGACTCATATCCAAGACCCGGTATTCACATAGTTGTTGTACAGATATTCTATCATCAGATTACTTGATAGTTTTACCAATCGAAGTCGACGATTTAACGGATATGAGTATGCTCATGGTCCAATTAAAGTCTTTTCATTGATTACGCTAGCCGCCATGTTCTCATCGATATCAAATCCTTCTATTTCAGTAATAGCTGCCGCTCCCCAGTAGCAGTGATTCCATCCAAGCGCCATCTCAATTCCGGTTGGTTAGTTCAAACTTCACTAGTTCAATGTTGATTATCTTATTAATTGTTCATTCTAAAATCCGTCTATAAAGGGCCATCAAATTTCCTTACTTTCATGTCGATTCTTTAAGTTACAATTATAATCACGCTTTGGGTATTAACTCGGTTTGATCTTCAAGTCCTGGTCTATATCTAGGTATATTCTATTGTACTATGGACCTACTACTTGTCTATGCATTCAGGTTATTATACTCAGGTTTAAAATGCTAAGCTATTTGTTTATTGTTTTAATATCTCTACTAAACACAAGTCTAGTTATATCTAAGAAACAACATGCAATTTTATCCAAATAAAGTCGCAGTCACGTCCATGTATGTAAAAAACGTTACATTCTACTCGTGACAACGACAAGCGCCCAAAAAAAAGGTAAACTATAAAAGGCCCAACTTTTTTCCAACTTTTTTTCTTTCCTTCTTTCCTTCTTTTCTCTTTCTATAACTATTTTTGCTCGTACCATCACAGCTATACTGCAACAAAAAAAGCTTAAGAAAATTATAAGCAAAAACATGGAACACCAATGGTTTCTTTAATAATCTTGAATCCTGGTTCGTTACTCATTGTGTAGCCATCATCGTGAATCCATCATCGTGAATCCATCATCGTTGATCTATGGCTGCGTAAAAAGTCGTTACAAGCGTTGCCCCTGCTACAGAAAAGGTACACATCAGCACGCAAGCAGTGTTGGTTCCTGGAATTGTTGTCGTCCCTGAAAGCCACATACCGCATGTAGATGTTACAGCGGTCCCACTAACATGCTGGATGAATTCCAAACCATTCATGCCAAGGAGTTTTATTAACAGGAGTTACAATGGAAATGTTAGAATTATGAGGTTTAATTTTATTAAAGGTGATATAGCTATTTAAATATGCTAATAGCTAATACATTTAAAAAAAAAAAAACCCCCTACATTACAAAAAAAATCATCAAGTAGTTGCCAAAACATAATCACCCAATTCTTCTTCATCTCCCACTAAATCAGTAATTGGATATCCATGACTATTATGCTTTTCAAATTTGGTTTTTGATAATTCCAAAAGTTCTGATATAGTTTTTGTTTCATTGATTTCTTTTAAGCGCACAGATTCTGGTGCGTCGTTATCTAATTCGATTTCATTTTCCAACAATTCGACCAGTCCCTGAATTGAGTAGTCTTTGTCTATTCCGTTAACTCTCAAACTAAGCCCATAGACAACATCGTGGACGCCCATGACTATATTATCTTCTAATTCATTCCTTGTGGTAGTAATTTAGAAATTTATATATAGAAGTTTTTTTTTTTTTTAACTATTTAACTATTTAACTAGATACAGGAAACTAGGATATTTAAAAAACTTGTTTTTAAATGACCCAAATCATTTTAAAATTGTACTCTATGATAGTGAGGATTTTCACAAGCAGCTTTGCTTTTTTTTTTTTTTTTTTAGTCCACGAAACACTAATACCAGACTCCGCAAATTTCAATTGTCTTCAAGTGACATCATTTGAGCCTAAGGCTCGAATAAATGCCCTTATTTTACTATGCAACCACTACTTTTAGTAAATATTTATCGTGCAAATTTCGAATCGATACAGTTACTAAACTATTTTTTTTAGTTATAAACAGGGGTGTTGGTAACAAAATGGAAAAAGTTTTCGCTTGTTTACATTGTGACGCCATTTTTTGGCTGTTTTGGATTTTGAGGCTGCTGTAATCGCTACAGAGGTTTTGAATTGTATTTTGCAATAACTTCAATTTGTAATAACTTTAGAATCCCTTTCAAAAATCAATTCAGTTTGAGAATACATGCTTATTGTTTTATTCCTATTTGTTTTGAATTCCGGAGCAAAGCATACTAGAACTTTTGCTGTGCTAATTGTTAACGCGCGTAATGCTACTTGGACGTTACATGGCTATAGGCCAGGGTCGAGTTGGCCAGGATCTGGTCGACTACCTATCAGTCTAACAAAGTCCAAATCAGTACTGTTTGTTGAAAATTGTTTTTATACAATTGCTTGTCCAAAAAATTGCCTCATATTAACCAGAAATTAGTGGTCCTGCTAAATGTTGGCTTCTGAGTACTAAACTACTCAATGGCTTGGCTTAACCACTAGTGCTGTGTTGATTACTAATAATTAGGTAATTATTTATAGTAATGGTGATTTTATTAGTTATTGGGATAATTGGATAGCTATGTGAAAATTGTTTATCTATTTGTTTATACTTTTAAATAATACCTTTGAATAAATCTTTAAGAATACAATCGTCTTATACTTTGTAGAATCCAATACTTATCCCGTGTTTTATATTAAAATATGATCAGACGCTGCGCATGTTGAGAGATCCTCTGCAGTCTGATAGATATATTGAGCAATCTATCACCCCAGGTTATATATTACGTACGGGTACATGCAGTTATTTACTAATTCTGGATTAAATATTTATTGTCAAGTTACTAAAACTCCTACCGTCCCTCTTAACTTGAATATAAAATAAACAAAAATGAGAAAAAAATCGTTAATCAGTTCAAATTTTCTGTTAGAAAATTGGTGGTGGATATCGCATTGTGTCTACACCAGTTTGAGTCCCCTGCGTGACCATTCTTATTAACTTAGTATTATAAAATATAAAAGTTCCATCACGGTCTGTTTTCATAATCCCTTCAATCAAACCAAATACTTTACTAGCAATTTCATCGTGTTCCTCCGTATTTTGTAAACTCGACGTCTTAACTAATCTCAAAGAATTTCTGTCCTTTGGGATATCCATCATTTGATAAAAATCTGTCGTTTTCGGATAAACAATTATACCATGCATGTTCTGAAACTTTTCCATGTGTTCCATCAAGATACCCTCACTATCCAATTTATCGTCATCATTATCTTCAATCAAAATATCAAGGAAAAATTCATCTGGGTATTCAGTATCTTTAGTACCTTTAAGTGTTAAAAAGATGTTACTATCCCAGTCCCAGGTGGCATACTTATCGAAGTAATCGGGGCCATTCAAGTTCATGCAGAAATCGGATTCTAAATTATATCGGTTTTTATTAATGGCTGTTTGAATAAACTGAAGATTGTATAGTTTATTCGGTAGCTTTGCATCGTCACGTTTAACTGGGTTGCTAGTTAGAATAGCATGTTTTTTGAAAGTTATGGCGGTACCTTTGATAGCGATGGGCATTGTGAACTATAAACCCAAAAATAAATAAATAAAAAACAACAAAAAATCCCCGTTTAATTAAGCATTGAGTAGTTTTGAGAAGGGGTGTAATCCCTCAAATGTTGCCACATTTAATTGTTTCTGGTAGAAATCCTGTTTGTTTTTTCAATTGACGCTCAATATTTATATATGAATTTCTTAAAAATTAGCGCTTTCAAATAAAGCGGGCGTGTGTGCAAAAGGATGCTGATTTTATAAAAGTGTTTACTACTCCATGACATGAGGTGCCGCCTAATATTATACTACAATAACTGGTTAAAATATATATATATATATAACTCCATTAGATATTCAAACTTTCTATTTAGATGCCGAAATTAAGGTTTTGTTTTTGTTTTGTTCTGATTTTCGTAGACGGTGCGGCTAATAAATTAGTACACGCCACAGTAATTAATGAAAATTCATTATTACATACATGAAAAGTTTATATATACCCATTGCACGGCTGAAATTAGCTTGGGATACTACTATTTAACTATATATCATCACTAAAACTAATAATTGAGCGGTAAAATTTCGACTTGGTAACACTATCGATTTTTAATCTTTTTTGCTGTAGCGCTTGTTACTTGATGGTGAGTTGAGCACATCCAAAAAAAAATTGCCTATATACTTGCTTCAGATCTTGCAAGTTTTTCCTCTCCTTATCTATTGATTCCGATTTATACAAGGAACAACATTCCAATACCAAATAAATGACGATTCAAAATTTGCACGACGACGTTAGCAAATATGATCCAGAAATAATAGAAGCTTTTTTCATGCGTGCTGGAGAATTCGCTAGAACTAAACTCAACATAAACCATTTTAACGCAGTAACGATCCTCTTTACTTTGCACAAATTGATACCCAGACAAGCGTTTTGGGTTAGTAACAGGGCTGACAATAACGGCAATAAAATCGAAGGTTCCATGCAAGATTATGAAAACTGGGGGAAAGATATTTTAAAATGGAGTAGACGAGATTCAGATAATACTATCCCATATGGAATAAAAGCTGCTTACTATAGAATGTTTCATGTTAAAAATGCAGGACCCATAGGCAAAAGGCTCGAAGTGATTGTTAAAGAATTGTTTCATTATTACGAATGGAAAAGAACTGGTGATCAATTTTTATGGATTTTTATTTTATGGTCCTTGCCAATGCATTTGCAATATCTAGATCCAGAGATGACTGAAATAGTGTTGAATATTTATGAGCTTGAGCCAAATACTAAATATGAGCGATTAGTCCGTGAACTTATTTTTGATGGTGACCTTTCGTTCTCGCCCTATCGCTATTTAGTGTCTGCTCAGGATATACGACCATCAACAACTACGCGATTTTCCTCATTTGATAGCAAATTGCAACAATTAGCACCTCTTAATACTGATTTACAATATGTTTATGATATGCCACCAGAAACACCTACTCCTCCACCAAGCCCCGTCAATGTAGTTTATTTGCAGCAGCTGACACCTGTTACTCCACCCAGATTTGTTCATAATAATAACAACAACGATAATTAAGTTCGGATCCAATTAGTATTACTAATTATACTTTTGTTCTCGTGATAAAATGAAAAAAAATTGAGAGCTTACTAGCTGGGAGAAACGAATAAAAAGAATTTATCGCTTAATTTCAAACAACTCAGGTAAATTAGACAGTTCCAAAAAATATAGAAAAAGATGTTTCTCTTTGTAAAGGTATCTTCTCGAGGTCTTTCTGAAATAGCCATTTTTTACTTTTGTTTTTGTTTTTTGTTTTTATAGTTTAGGCTGATCTCAGAATTATAAATCTGATTATACCACAACCAAACTTACAACCTTATACTTGTTCACGGATAATCGATATATAATCGTATGTATATGGCTATTATTTAAACCGAAATGCTTGTATAACGAGCCCTTTCGAGCCACAGTTCGCGAGTTAGTATATAGGTCCATTCATTTTTTGTAATTTTATAAACCCTCAGCTACTGTTTATCATTAAATTCAACGTTTCATCGATCGATATCGGTAAACCCGACTAATATTTTTACTATCGGAGCCTCGGCCCGGGCCGGGAAAACTGGCTAGTTAATTTTACAGTATACGTATTTCAGCCGCTTAAAAAAAAAAGGATGGCATCAGCCGTACTTTATACCTAATCTGGAAATTCGCCAAAAAGTCGTTTAAATGGAATATATGCACGCCTCAATTTATCTCTAATTCAATTAGTATACAAACTATATTATTCATACACTATCGCAGCATAATAAGACACTCATAGCTTGTAAGATGACGAGTATAGTATTGATGGAAAATCGATTGAATGTTAAACCAGCGGTAAACAAAAGCTTTTAAAACGAGAAGGTAGAGCTAAATTTTATTCACAAAAATAATTGAGTTCTATATTTGATCCAGTTAGCTCTGGCATTCTATATACTAACCTAAGTTGATAATCTTTTTTTTTTTTTTTTACTATTTATTTCTAGAACTAATAAACTCTTGTTGCACCTTTTGTACCTAACCGTTCCTTTCGTTGATGATCCTGCCTATTTCGCTTAACAGGTTTTTGCTGATAATGACCATTTCGTACCTCATTTCTAAACCCTCTAATTTCTTCATATAAAGCTTCTGCCAAATCTTTATGCTTCAATTGTTCGAATCCAAAATCAACATTTACTTCACAAACTGGTTCTTCCTCTGGATTATGGAAACTTGCCAAAAACCCATGTTCCAAAGCTTGTTTTGCAGTATATCGGGCATTTCGATCATAGTCCAACAACCGTTCAATCAAACCAATCGCCAATCTTGAAGCCCGCGGGTATAATTTAATCAAGCTAGTCTTTCTGGACCGCTCATAGCAATCTTCAAAAGTTTCCCAAACTTGTTCGCTACTCATTTCAATTACAATTCGTTTATCTGGTAATCCCAATACCCCGACGATTTGAATAATCTGATCCAATTGGTTTTCTCCTTTGAAAACTGCTTTCCTACCAATTAATTCACACAGAACACAACCAACACTCCACAAATCAACTGCCTTGGTATAGTTTCGAATCTGTAAAATCAATTCCGGAGCTCTATACCACCGAGTTGCCACATATTTTGTATATCTAATGCGATTAGCTGAATTAGAATCATTTGGTTGAATCACTCCTCTGGCCAACCCGAAATCACAAATTTTCAATTGGCCCATGCTATTTACTAACAAGTTCCCTGGTTTTAAATCACGATGAATCACATTAGCAGAATGGATATATTTAACCCCACATAATAGTTGGTAAATAAAACTTTGAACATGTAGTTCCGACAATTGAATCGGACCACTAATAACTTTGGATAAATCATGATCCATTAGCTCTTGATAACAATACAACCCATCATAAGGTTTGGTACTAATCATATCTAAGTCTAATAAAGAAATAATATTTTTATGACCTCTAAAATGGCGCATCAATCGCAATTCACGAAATGCTCTTTTAACCAACACTTCATTGCTAAAGATTTTTTGAACTTTTTTGATAGCAATAGGTCTAGCCGGCGGGGTATTGTTATTGGTATTTTGATTGTTGTCGATTTCTATTGCTTGACAAACAACGCCATAGGTTCCTTTCCCCAAGACTGTTGTTGCATGGTATTTTTTATCAATAGCAAATTGTATAGATTCGTAAATGTTTCGTTTATATAGCTCGGACATTTATGGTATCTAAAATAGCTTCAAATGGCCACAGCGCTAGGGGAGGGGTATTTAAAAAGAAGGTATCGAGCAAATGCAAATTGGTTAGTGGTTGAAAAAGAATGATGGGGATGAAGAAGAAAGGTTTTGGTTAGTAAATTCATCTTCCCACGCGCGTTTAATTTTAATTTTTTTTTTTTTTTAGTAACTTCTACTAGCCACGAAATTTACGGCGTCGCGCAATTTTGAACTTTGGGGGGGGGGGGGGGGGGGGGGGGGGGGGGGGGGAATGTGGTGCGGGTGCAGTTACAATATCTGATTCAGAGGCAAATATCAAGACCGGTTTCATATCACCGGTCACCCAAATTTATAACATTCACTTTTTTCCTGCAAAAAAACAAAAAACAAAAAAAGGATGCTTTTCAAAACTTGTAAGCCAGTTAATATCCTATTCATAAAGCGTTGTTATTCTTCTCATGATCTCCCGAAATGGCCTAGTAAGAGAAACCCGACTCCATACGAAATTTTCGGCACCACACAACAGAATTTTGATAAAACTGAAGTAAAGCAACTATTTCGGCAAATGGCAAAATTCTATCATCCAGATTCTAAACTTGCCGATAGTCTGTCATCGCACGTTAGAGTTGATCGATTTAAAAAACTTGTCGCTGCATATACAATTTTGAAAGATGATCATAAACGTAGAGAGTGGAATCTACTAAACCAACGGTTTGAGTACGGTGGTAAGCATTATGGCCCAGTCGGTGGGTATAGATATCACTACCAATATAATTATCGACAGAAAAATCCTTTCGAAGATCAAGATATGGGGTGGGGAGGGACCCCTGAAGAGGAAAGAGCAGCACGGGCACGAAGAATGGACAAAAACTTTCAAGAACAGTTGGCAAAGAACCGGAATCAAATGGTATTGATAGTGTTTGGGGTGGTAATAGTGGTGGGATATCTTCAGTTTAAAGCAATATACTATGCATCACAAAAGAGGCTTGATTTACAAAATGAAGCAAGTTTTAGGACCAGACTGGATGAAATTAATGCACATGGCAATTATGGCAAGGGGTCGTTACAAGATGAGAGAGTTGCCCGATTTTTGGCCACAAGACAGTCAGGATCTTATTATAATACATATATGGATTCTAAAGAATCACCAAAACCTTCAACAATGTAGATTTCATACTACAAGGCCAATCATAACTTATTAATAAACTAAGATTTTTTTTTTTTTTTTTTTTTCAAGCCACAAGCCACTCAATTTGTTTTATATATGTGTTACTCTTTAAATTAACATTTATTTACATTTTTTATTTTTTTTTGTTTTAATATCGTGAAAACTGAACAATTATTCTAAATCGGCTTAGCCCGATGTCGGCTTTATTTATTTTACTACTGGCAATTAATTGCAATCATGATAATCAGGTCAGATCCTATTAGCCGCCTCACAGTTAATAATTTTGCTTTTAGCGCCAACGCCCTGCTTAAGCTTCATTTAATATTTTAATTTCTCATCAGCTTAATTAATAATATGCTCCATCAGATCGTGGCGCGGCGGGAGACTTTAAAATTGTAAGGCACAGGAGGATTTTTGACTCGGACTTTTTTTTCTTTCTCCGAGTTTAACACTTTGAGAACAAATTAAGCTGTGTTAAGCGCGATCGGCAATAATTAAAAAGCTTATAAAAAGCTTACCATTGGTACAAAATATTATGAAAAAAAAAAAAAAACTAGTTTTTAAAGAATTGAGAACAATAGTTTAGTATGATTAACGTTCTGTGTTGTTAATTCTAGTGATCAAAGTTATTGTTGTGAAGTTTGAAATTTTTTGGAATCTATTGTAATATGGTAATTGGTAAACTCAACACTATAGATGATCGGAGATTTTTCAATCAGTCATTTTTTTTTCTTTAATTTTTTAATTTTGTAATTTTTTTTTTTTTCTCACTATAATATTTTTATGACACATTCACAGGTCGCTAATAGAATTATGGACTTTACCAACCCCGAGACAGTATTAAATCTAGATAATATTCGAGAATCACTCATTCGAATGGAAGACACTATTGTGTTCAATTTAATTGAACGAGCACAATTTTATCAATCCGAATCAATCTATGATTCCAAAAAATTGAGTATTCCCAATTTCGATGGATCATTCTTAGACTGGTTTCTGAAGGAAAGCGAAAAGATCCAATCTCAAATCCGACGATACGAAGCACCAGATGAAGTGCCATTTTACCCACAAGATTTACAGGCGTCCATTCTCCCATCAATAAACTATCCAAAGGTATTAGCCGATTATCATAAAGAAATCAATGTTAATGACATGGTTAAGGAATATTATATTAAAAATGTAGTTCCAAAAGTAGCAGCAAATGAAGGAGAACAGACAGAAAATTTCGGATCATGTGCCATGTGTGATATTGAGTGTTTACAAGCTATCAGTAGGAGAATTCATTTTGGTAAATTTGTCGCGGAGTCCAAATACCGAAGCGAAAAAGAACGATTCACAAAATTGATCCAGAATCAAGATGCTGAAGGAATTGATGCAGCTATTACTAATTCGGCCGTCGAATTAAAAGTACTGGAACGTATTGGACAGAAAACCGAATCTTATAGCGCCCCTTCTTTAAAATGGTCCCAAAAGGTTCAAGGTAAAGTCACCAACGAAACCGTCATGCAGTTTTATAAAGACTGTGTTATTCCATTGACTAAAATTGTTGAGGTAGATTATTTATTACGAAGATTAGAAGAACAATAGAATATATATATATATATACTGTTAAAATAAGTTATTATTTTTATTTATTTCTAACCCAAGGCTCTTCTTGCTAATTCGAAGGAATAGAATGTACAAGCATTAACAGGAGCAGCTCTTAGAATAGTTGGCAAGAACCCTCTATAAAAACCTTTAACACCAGATTGTTGCAAAACTTGTCTGCAGCAATCAAATACACCCTTATATCGTTGGTCTTTTTTGATCAAATTATCAGTTTGTAATCTAGATTTGATAACATCAATTGGGTAAATAACACCCCACATGGAGTAACCGGCCCCGGCACCATATAAACATAATCTCCAGCCTGGAATATCAGATCTATCAACCTTGTTCTTTTGTTTATCATAAGAAATCAATGCTTCAAAGGTTAAAAAGTACAACCCCATACCAATCCCTTCTCTGACTAAAGTTGGAGTCAAAGCACGGAAAACACCAGAAATACCAGATCCTTGATATAACTGACCAATACAATCAATTGGACCTTTGTACAACAAAGGATTTGAAGTTTGAGTTTGTAATCTAATACGAATGTGTTCAATTGGTGATGCCAAAACCCCGTTAGCAATCCCGGCAGCTGCCCCGCTGATGAAAAATTGTCCATTAGTTAATTGATCTGGGGATTTAGAGCCAGCTTGTTTATTTTTATCAGTGAAAAACCGTTTCATAAATTCATTCATACCAAATTGAATAGAAACGCAGGCACCAACTCCAATCAATGGAGTTAAAGTACCTTTATAGAACCCCATGAACCCTTCATTTTTGAGCAACTTGCCTACAACATCCATAGCTCCTTTATAAGTACCTTCTGGTGCACTTTGTAATCGAACTTTGGTAGTATCGAATGGTTGACCAGACAAAACCTGGGCAATACCACCGCATGTGCCTGCTAAAACATCTTTATATGCTTCACCTGGTTTCTCTTGAACTTTATCGATTAGATGAGTATCCAGCTCGCTCATATTCTTAAATTTTTTGTTATTATTATTCTTTTGGTATAAAATACTTACAAGAAACTTGAAATTAAAAATAAAAAATAGAAATAAAAGTGGAGATAAAGGGGTTTATAAATGGTTGGTCAAAAAAAAAATAAAAAAAATGCAAGATCAATGTCAAGTATCTGAGAAACCCGAGCCACGAGAATTGTGTTGATTCTGGTGGTTGAAGTACTGCTGGTTTTTTTTAGAGAGGAGTCACTGAGTAAAAGATCTATAGAAATCCCAGCCGGACACGCTAAAATTTTTCATCACCAAACGGGTATATAGCGGTGTTTTGAAAAAAAAAATCTTACTTACGTAATATTTTTATACGTTGAATAAAAAAATTTCCATCTTATTACGTACGCTTTTGGGGCTGGTAATAAAGTTTTCACTTTTTTATTAAAACATTAACAAACTGCGGGGGGGCACAGGCGGGGCACGCGTTTAATAAGACATGCATGTACTGCAGTGACAAAATTGTAGCCAGCCTTGCCTACTTTTAACGTAACGTACGTGGTGAGCAAGCTTCAGCTAGCACAATCCGCCGCGCTAAAAAAAAATGCATCATGATCGTTTTTTATTGTTGCTTACTTTGTTATTACATAATCGTCCTAACCTCCCAATCGCTGAGTGTTTTGGTGGATAATTAATAACTTAAGTTATAAACTTAAGCGTTTAAATTCTTTAGGCAGCGCAGCGTTTTGAGCACTAGTTCTTAACGGTAAATAAAATATTGGGTCTACTGACCATGGTAGTTATCCAGCGAAAAAGAATCTTAAGCTTATAAGCCCCGGCTATCCACTTAAAAAAACACTTAAGCTAACACAAAAAAAAAAAAAAAAAAAAAAAAAACAACAAGCGCAACCTATTCTTAAACCCACAATAGCAGCAGCCATCCGCTACATGCAGTATTAAAGATTAAAGCAGCCATGGGTTAACCTATAGCTAGTAATGCGTTTCAGCCTAAAGCAACTATTACGCCTTTTATTTTTTTTTATCTCACTTCTAGACAACCACCCCTAATAAAAAAAAAAAAAAATTTTAATCGAAAGTAGCTAACATCACAAAGCTGGCTTTTTAAAAAAAGAAGAAAATTTGGTCTTAAATGAAACTAACAGAAAGTACATCACTCTAAAATAAGAATCGAAAAAAGAAAATGCCGCCTAGTGAACATGTCCATTTGGATCTCCAGAACAGCAACACACATAACCACAATAATGACGATAACACCACCACCACCGGTGCGGCTAGTAGAACTAACGATTTGGCTGATTCACGCTCCGATAAAGTAGTCAGAAACGAAAACGATAGTGATAGGAAAATGAATAATAATGAACAAGACTCGATAGATCAACAAAATAATGAAGCTATGATACCACTCCCCACCAATACCAACCAACCCCAGATAATAAATCCATTGAATGAATATGATGATTTTTTTATGCATCGGCATCGACCTGTTTATACTAGTCCCTATCTACGCCCTGCGGTGAGATTGGTAGGCACACAACAATCGGGATCGTCAACCTATAATGTAGAAGTAACTTTAAAGCATGTTGATATGTCGATTGGTTATGTTGGAGGGTATCTACAAATTGAAGGGTTGACTAATACACATCCAGAGATGACGACATTTTTTGAAGGTGAAATGATTAATGAAGATTGCCCATTTATCACGCCGCATAAGCACTGGGGCACAACTGCTCAAACTGATATGAACCACTGGTCAAAATTTGCTGCATGGAGGTCGTTGGGTGATGCAGCAAGATCAATAGATTATGTACACAAGAATTTCGATCAACAACAATTTATATTCATGAGATGGAAGGAATGCTTTTTGATCCCTGACGCTAGTATCGAGGTGATTGAAGGTGCTAGTTATGCTGGATTCTATTATATAGCTTTCGATCAAGTGAATGGGTGTGCTACTGGGTATTATTATCATGAACAATGGGATAGATATCAGCAGATAAATTTGAGCTTTATAGACAAATGCCCACCGATGGAAAATTTCGAGTTTAGATAATTACCAAAATAATTTCATACCAAAATAATTAATATTTTTATTGGTAATATAGAGATTTTAGGAAAGATCTTGGAGAGGAGGTTAGATGATGATAAAATGGGTGTGATAATTATATATGGGGGCGGCAGAGGGGTGGGTTCCGCACGTGAACGAGTCACGTTATTTTATTTTCAATGACTTTTTTATTTTTTTTTTTTGTTGTTGTTTCGCGCCACATCAAAATATTCATTTATTTCTTACTGGGATTGAGATCAATATCGACATTTTAATAAATGTTTTGGGAAGTGGACAAGTCAATAAGTAATCATGTTTATTATGATGAATCGAGTGTTTAAATTATTAAGCTTCTGGAATTGCAATCAGTTGACAATTTAGTCATCATGATCCAAGGTATTAATATGTAAAAGAATTTTCACCTCCTCAGCCTATTATTACAAAATCGATATATATATACGATGGTGTATAGATATACTCCACTATATTTTATTTTTTTTCTTTTCGTTTAATTCGTTTTATGTGGAATCCTTTGATCATTTCAGGTAGCAATAAGCTTTTCAGTGATGTTGGAATACGATGTAAGCGATTAAACACTGAAAAATTGAAACTTTAAAAAAAATTATGGTCTGATTTCGGGAGAATCTGCACGCTTTATCCACGCGCTCCATACAGAACCCCAGCACAAAACCAGCTAGATCTATAAAAAACCGGATGCTTACAACTGCTTATAAATTACAGCCCCTAGAAACCCAGAGTTTTTGAAGAAAAAAAAAACAAAAAAAAAGATCCCATGTCTAGGATGTAAGGAAAAAAAAATCTGTTTCTCCAAAGTTTATATAAACCTGATGTTTTCCGCATTCATAAGACTTTTCAAAATATCAAGGTATTAAAGTATTAAAGATGAACAATACAATTAGTACGCCATTTTTTGCAAACTCATGGGCTGACGCATTCAGCATGGACAAAGGTACAGAGCTCGCCAATGCGAATTTTTCACAGCTCAACTTTGTGGAAAAATCTTGGGCACAATGGTACCAATACATCAACAATGATATGTTAGCTACTGGGCTGATGCTACTATTCTTTCATGAAGTTATATACTTTTCGCGATCACTGCCTTGGTATTTTATTGATATGATTCCGTATTTTCGGAAATGGAAGATTCAGGATACAAAGTTGCCAACAAATGAAGAATACTGGCAATGTTTAAAAGAAGTGCTAATTTCCCACGTACTAATTGAATCAGTACCAATTTTTGGTTTCCATCCAATCTGTCAATTTTTTAACATTTCAATCCAAGTACCGTTCCCAGATAATATCACAATTGCCTGGCAATTGGCATTATTCTTCTTTATGGAAGATACTTGGCATTATTGGGGCCATCGGATATTACATTACAAATTTCTGTATAAAAGAGTGCACAAAGTGCATCATAAATACCCTGCACCATTTGGATTAACTGCGGAATACGCACATCCTGTGGAAGTTGCTTTCACTGGTACTGGTACTGTTGGCTCACCGATTTTGATTGCATATTTATTTGGTAATGTTCACTTGTTTACCGTTTTGTTGTGGATAACTGCACGACTACTACAAGCTATTGATAGTCATTCAGGATATGATTTCCCCATCTCATTGCGACATTTTTTGCCATTTTGGTCTGGATCTGACCATCATGATGATCATCACAAGTATTTTGTGGGTAATTATGCATCTAGTTTTAGATGGTGGGATTACTGTTTGGGTACTGAGTGTGCAGCTACTACTAGAAGACGAGATGCAAAACCAAAGACCAATTAGTATTATTATGTTGTAATTATTTTATCTATATATATTGTAAATTTTATTATTTTTTTACTTGTCTAATAGCTGCCAATATATCTAGAACAATGTAAAAAAAAAAAAAAAAACCAGTTTCTAAATTCCTGAATGATAAATTTGTTTAATCAGCTTAAAACGGCCATTTGAATACATGAATATACCGGAAAAATTTTTTTTTTTTTGGACAGTAACGTTGGAAGCTTAAGATGTGGTGTTTTTCGCGTGTTAATTAGTGTGGCTAGTACTTGAGGCTAGTGGAAAAAAAAAAAAAAAAATTTCAACTGCGGGTTAACGTACGTTGAAAAGTACTACTGCCCAAGCGGGAAAGTCCAAAAGTTCAATGATTGTGTGAGCTAATCAGCACAGCGCGAGCTCCAGGTCTATGGATCAGGCCAGTATTTATCAATATATTATTAGTTAAAGTTTTTAACATTTTTTTTTTTTAATATTATCCGTAGCTTATAGCTAAATGATTTTTAGTGCCAATGTTGTATGCATATAGAATAGGTTAGGTTAGGATAGCACGGCTACGTCCATATATATTTTCGTCGGGATATTAATTAATGATGTCTTAGTTTCTTTGTCCCTTAATAAAAAAAAACCTTCTTCTATCTCACATAAATATAAAAATAAAAATAAAAAAGGTCACACTATTCTAAGACTTGAAAGTTTCTAAAAAAAGCTGATAATAACGATAAAACTTCCTGGACCACAATAAATACGGTTTATTTTATTTTGGTTTTAGAGAAACAAGAAAAAAGGAAGAAAAGTATATAAATACTTCAACAGGCCCTTGTATTTCTTGGGAGCCCATTTATCTAATTCGACTGATAACCTGTTTTCTATATTAAAGGGTAATATGCAATTTCACTCATTACCAGCGGAGATTAAGTACCTGATATTGGAACAATGTAGCGCCAAATCTCTGGCCCAGCTAACCCTCGCCAGCAAAGAAACTAATACTTTGGTCAAACGATTGTTAGCATGGCAATTAAAGAAACAAGCCGCTCATAAATTGCTGTTGGGAATCTACCCAGTCGACAAAGATAGCTCACAAGCTACCTGGCTTAATGCAGAATACGAAAGTAGCACTGCTATTGAAGATGAAAAAGAGTATCTACCGAGGACTCATTTCGAAGTTAACCAAAATGAAGACAACGATGGGGTAGCAGTGGAGATCAGTGAAAGCGACGATTTTATTCAAATATTTTTACAACTTGCATTCCAGCACTGTCGCTCATACAAGTCGACAATTTTTAAACTATCCCAAAGGGTTTATAAATCATGGGATTTGTTGGATGGTCAACATGAAATGGTTATTAATAAAAAAGAATGCAGTTACAAAATGGCGTTGCATAAGGCTGTTGATAAACCGCGGAGAGATAGTTTTGGCGAAATGTTGACAAAATACAAGGTGAAGATTTCAGATTTGACCATGAACAGCGCTTACTTGATGGATAGGGTTGATGAAACTACGCCGACTTGTTTGGTGAGCTTCAACTTGGTTGAACACCCAAAACAGTTGTTAATGGTTTAACAATTTCCTATAACGGCTTGGTCGTTAATTAGAATGCATATGTATCCATGAAGAATACAATTTTTAACTAACTAGTATAGATTAACTCTTTAATATATTTATATTATTGCTCGATATATATATATATATTTATTTATTTTTTGGCACCAATATAATGGATTATTAAATGTGTAGGTTTCTCAAGAACAAGAGGAATATCAGGTCGTTATTGTTTTGACATTTGCCATTGACACAAACATATTTAAAGCTGATTATATAGCTTTAACTGCATTTCTTATCTGAAACATGATAAAGTCAGGTACAACGCGCCGCATCAAACGTTTTTTAAGCGCGTTGATTTACGTCTCCGTGGCGGATTCCTTCCTCCCGCGACGGCTAGCTCAACTGCTTAAATACATCGTGCCGCGCCGGAGTTGCTTGCTTCAAGCTATAGTAGAGTATTGGGAGAATTCTTTTTCTTTTAATTACACCCAGACAAACGTACGTATAAATATATTGAAGAGGTCAAACCACATCAACATTTTATAATGCTTAGCGCCAATATATATATTCATAACGACGATTATTATTGCCACACAACCTCCCATACCGCCTTTTAATGTCTAATTGAAATGAAAAAAACAGTCTGGCTATTGGTTAGATAGATTCACAAAATGATGATGATGATATATAGGGGATCTAAAGCTTCGGCGCGGATACATCTGCGGTTGATGTTACATTAATTTTGTCATGAAGTAAAATAGATTTAGCGTTTTCAAAAGTTCTTATGGAGCTCTGCATTAAAACTATGATAACATACCCCTGCCTCAAAAAATATATTTATATATAAACCCACAAAAATCCTCACCTTTTTTTTTCACTTTATTTTATTTTATTTTTTTATATTAATAAAGCACCATTATTTATAAAAACATGAATGATTTATTTACTCAGAGCATATTGGAACCATACACCGTGATGTGGGAACGGGATATCCAAATAATTCTCTGGATTATTCGCCAACAGCCAGATTGGCAAACCCAGTACAAAAATCCGGAGATTTTTGCCAAATGGAAAAAAGAAGTTGAAGATGAATTGGAAGATGACCCACCTTTTGAAGAATGGAATAAAAGTTATCGATATTTAAAACAATCTATTAATGAAACTTTTGGTGTTGTTTATAAAGAGCTGGAAGAGTATGAAAGAATTGAAAATTTAAAGCAAGTAGAAGGATTCAAACCAGCTTCGGTCAAACGGATTTGGTATGGTGATAATGTAATTGCCACTGAAGATAAAACTAAATTCAAAGAATTGGTAGCTGAATTAGAAAAAGGCGAATGCGATTGGCATCCAAATTCTAATAACATGGTTCGAGATTTGGTTCATCCGTCATTATACCCAATAGTTGTTGGTGAAACTGTAATTACTGGTGATGATAATAAGTTGGAAGAACAAAACAAATATGGACAAAGAATGAGTAAATTTCAGTGGTTACCTGCATTGTATAATTTACAAACCAACCAATTTGATTCGTATATCAATAATCTACATCCTGGGCGCTATAAAGAATATTATCCAATTATTGCTAATATTTTAAAAAGAAGTCTACCAGCTTTAGATTTGATTTTGCATTTTTCTCAAAAATTATATGTTTGCATGGATGAACCTGATATGTCACATGAAAATTTAAGAGGGAGTTATGACGAAGATATACTTTCTGATGAAGTGAAAGAGGCATTTGAAGAAAATGACACAGTCACTGAGGATGGTCGGGAATTTGAAGAAAAATATCCCTATATGGAATATTTAATGGCCAAACATTTAAAGCCATTAGAATTGAGCTGGGAAACTGAGTCTTTCGATTTTGAATCTCGATTACAACACTTGAACAATTTAAAAGTCATCACCAAACTTGCTAATATCCATCTAACTCCTGAAAAACCAAAGTATAACGGTGGCTCATGGCATTTGGAAGGTACGGATCGGGAGAGTATTTTGGCCACCATCCTGTACTATTATGATATTGATAATATCACCGAATCACGATTATCATTCAGAGGGGTGGCGAGTTCCGAATCAAGTGAAATGGGATATGAAGATGAAGATGATACCGCGGTGAAATATGTGTATGGATTTGATAGAGAAGGGTCATGCTGTATCCCACGAGGTTCTGTCAAAGCAGAGGCGGATCGAGTTTTGGTATTTGGTAACTCTTTACAGCATCGTGTCGATCCTTTTGAACTAGATGACAAATCAAAACCTGGCCATCGGAAGATTTTGGCGTTTTACATCTGTTCTCCAGGCCACGACGGCAATCATGTTGTAGCAAGTGATAAAGTTCCATACCAACAAGCTGACTGGATTGCTCATGGAGTTGGTCACGAAGCGATGACAAAACTGCCAACAGAGTTGTGGGATATTGTTTTTGAAAAAAATGGAATGGATTGGAAGAGCGCGTTGATAATTAGAAAGGAATTGATGAAGGAACGTGCTTCAAATTTAAATCTTAACCCAGATCAAGCGAGTTTTGAGGAATCTTTTAGTTTATGTGAACATTGATATTACGTTAACCTTTTTTAACAATTTTGCTATTTACTGTTCTAACCATGTATATAAAAAAATAAAAAATAAAAATAACTGAGGCCAAATTGTCAGCGCCCTAACCAATAAGATTCCTGTTTTCAGTATGAAATGTACTCTTGATGTGGCGAAACACGAAAAGGGGGAGGGAACGCGGTTTTGCGCGTCAATTGTTAAATTTCTGCAAAAAATTTTTAGACCCGTATTAAAACTATGGTAACATACCCCGTACCAAAAAAAAAATATGTATATATATATATAAACCCGCAAAAATTCTCTCCTTTTTTTTTTTTTTTTTTTTTTACATTAATAAAGCATCATTATTTATAAAAACATTAACAACATGAATGAGTTATTTACTAAGAACACCGTGGAACCATACACCGTAATGTGGGAACGGGATATCCAAATAATTCTCTGGGGTATCCGTCAAAAGCCAGATTGGCAAACCAAGTACAAAAATCCGGAGATTTTTGCCAAATGGAAAAACGATGTTGAAGATGTATTGGAAGATGACCCACCTTTTGAAGAATGGGGTAATAATTATCGATACTTAAAACGATCTATTAATGAAACTTTTGATATTGTTTATAAAGAGTTGGAAGAGTACGAAAGAATCGAAAATTTAAAGCAAGTGGAAGGATTCAAACCAGCTTCGGTCAAACGAATTTGGTATGGTGATAATGTAATTGCCACGGAAGATAAAAATAAATTCAAAGAATTGGTAGCTGAATTAGAAAAAGGTGAATGTGATTGGCATCCAAATTCTAATGAAATGGTTCGAGATCTGGTTCATCCCTCATTATATCCAATAGTTACTGGTGACACAGCAATTACTGGTGATGATAATAAGTTGGAAGAACAAAAAAAGCTCGGACCAAGAATGAGCAAATTTCAATGGTTACCTGCATTGTATAATTTACAAACCAATCAATTTGATTCGTATATCAATAATCTACATCCTGGGCGCTATAAAGAATACTATCCAATTATTGCTAATATTTTAAAAAGAAGTCTACCAGCTTTAGATTTGGTTTTGCACTATTCTCAAAAATCATATATTTGCATGGATGGACCTGATATGTCATTTAAAAATTTGCGAGGTTTTGACGAACATGAACTTTATGATAAAGTGGAAAAGGCATTTGAAGAAAATGACACAATCATAGAAGATGGTCGAGAATTTGAAGAAGATTACCTCTATATGGACTATTTATTGGGCAAACATTTAAAGCCATTAGAATTGAACTGGAAAACTGAGCCGTTCGATTTTGAATCTCGATTACAAAACTTTAAAAATTTAAAAGTCATTACCAAACTTGCTAATATCCACCTAACTCCTGAAAAGCCAAAGTATGACGGTGGCTCATGGCAGTTGGAAGGTACTGATCGGGAAAGTATTGTGGCCACCATCCTATACTATTATGATATTGATAATATTACCGAATCACTATTATCATTCAGAGGAGCGGCTAGTCCCGAGGTAATGGGTATGGATTGTGGACAACTTGATGTAACTCGGGTAAAATATGTGTATGGATTTGAAGCATTTGAGCCATGTTGTATCCCACGAGATTCAGTGGAAGCAGAGGAGGATCGAGTTTTGGTATTTGGTAACTCTTTACAGCATCTTGTCGATCCTTTTGAACTAGACGACAAATCAAAACCTGGCCATCGGAAGATTTTGGCGTTTTTCATTTGTTCTCCGGGCCAGGATGGTGATCATGTTGTAGCAAGTGATAAAGTTCCATACCAACAAGCCGACTGGATTGCTGATGAAGTTAGTCTCGAAGCGATGACGAAACTGTCAACAGAGCTGTGGAATATCATTTTTGAAAAAACTGGAATGAATTGGATGAGCGCGTTGAAAATTAGAGAGGAATTGATGAAGGAACGTGCTTCAAATAGATTTTTTCACTCAGACCAAGTGTGTTTTGAGGAAGGTTTTTATTTATTTGAACAGTAATATTATGTTAATCGTTTTTAACAATTTTGCTATTTACTGTTCTAATGATATGAAAAAAAAAAAAATTAGCTGGTGGCTTGCCGGTTTGTGATACCCAAACTTAATTTTTGATGGCTTGGATTGATTATGTTAATCCACCTTTTATTATTATTTAGTTATTGCGAAATTTAGCTTTAAGCTAAATAGAGTCATATAACTTAAGGGTGAGTAAGTGTGATCCATGTGGGTCGGATGTGTTTTTAAAACTGGATTTTTAGCAAGCCTTACCAATAGTGAGACACCATTGAAATTTTGAGACTGCGCGGTGATCAATCATATATATATGTATGTTGAACGTTCAACGCTATATCAGAAAATAAGCTTAAATTTAACTACCAAACGTGCAGCCCCTCGAGCTCTTAAGTTTGGGAATTCCCAAATCGTGAAGTTAAAATTTAGGTGTTTGAATATGGATATATATCTTTTGAATACTCATAAAAAGCCGGTGGGGAACTTGATGTGGTTTATTGCTAGCAATCCAACACGTTGTAGTTCTCAACAATCGAGTACGCTTGTCGACCTAGTTGTTTTGCCATATTTTGTCATGAACACACCTTGTAACGTTCAATACTAATGTATGGGTTTACAATTAATAAGAATTCGTGCCGTTGGCGAGTTTTAATTTTTCCGCTCATATTCTTACGGCTTTATTTTTCATCCCGCCTCCAGCAATACTTATTCATTTAAGCTAAAAATTAAGTTCGAGGGAGGCGACCTATGAAGCTCGTTCAAAATCTTAAACACTTTAATTTTAACATTGGATCATATACAACCGCGATTCAAGATGATTTTGATAATGAGATAGAGTGAGCCTTTATGATATGAGTATAATGGAAATTAGATTATCGGGGTACCAGTATGTTGATAATCTTTTGATCACGAACGTGACGTCTGTCATAAGGGCAATTGTAAACTTCCAGATATCTGAATTCTTGATCAAGATCTCCAGATCTCTTGCATAAAATATTGTTATTATAATGTTTTTTTTTTTTTTTCTCACAAAACGTTCACTTTTTTAAGTATTGTAGATTCTAAAAAAACTTGGGCCTTACCATTGGAGGTACAGACACAACAACGTAAAACTACTATAAGTAAAATTTGGTACCAGGAGGTCATATGCACTTTTATTAGAATATCCCTATCTATGGTTCCAGCCACTTTTTTTATTTCTCAGAAACGTAGAATTATGTATAAGCATACCAGATGTATATCGCGTAATTCTGTGGCCCTAAAACTTTAGTTTGCTCAGCATAAAATAAAATAAAAAAAACACTTTTAGCTTAGTTCCAGTTTTAAATATATCGAAATTAAATTAATAAAAAAATTTAAATAATTAATACCACACGAGCCGTCCCGCCACCGCGGTATTAGAAGCCAGCCGCATTAATTAAATACTTTGAATGCTCTTTCAAGCCTTCCCAAGCTTTGAGAATTCATCCTCCCCCAGGGGCTTGTACCATAAATACGGGATTAACATGGCATATCTTGAATCGGCTAGATTCTTGTGATTATGCAATTATCTAGATTGATCATGAAGAAAACTGCTCGATTGAAAAAAAATATAATTTTTTTTTCGACTGTCGATTGATTATTAACCGCACGTGTATCGGGGCGAATCATGTAAACAATCGCTATATAAACAATCCAAATCACACCATACTCATGTTTTTTTTTTTTTTCATGTAACGATATGCTGTTACAATTTTTTTTAGTTCTTAATTATGGGCGGGGTAATTCCGTATGTATGTAAATAAATACTCGAAAGTTTAACCGTTTTCTATAATGAATAAAAAAGCGATCGTGTCTGGTATTACGTGTTAACCCAGTTTACTGCTGAACGGGCCATTTGATGCATAAAAACGTTGTAACCTATAGATACTTGTTCATGCAATCTCTACCCGAATTGTTTATTATTAAATTTCAGCATATCGGTTCCATGCACCCACGTAGGCATAGTTTACTGTTTATTTTTCTCACTTTTTATAATTACTCCTGACCATCATCGCCCCAAAAATTTAAGTGGAAAAAAAAAAAAAAAAAAAAAAATATCAAGTGCACCAATATATATATTTTTTTTATCCAACTTGACAAACACTTTTTTTTTTAACTGACCTTCACAGCACTACATTTGTAACATCATCTTTTTGTTTGTTTGTTTTTTCGTTTATAGCGAATCAATTGACCGCTTTAACGAATCTTTATAATACTATCAGAATTTTATTTTTTCTTCCACATTCTTCAAAAAAACAAAGGTTTCTAGTGAAACCTAAAATAAGACACCGAAAAGTTTAAAAACAGTGAGGATTCAAATTTACGAAACTGATTTTTTCCAGGTAAAAAGTTAAGAGGATTTTAAGTCTGATCAAGATTAAATCAAACTTCCCTCGTTTGTGGATTTGTAAAAAAAAATTAAAACCCGCAGTTGAGTTTATTTGTGCGGTTAAAAGTAACGAAAAGCAGTGAGAACCAGCGTGTATATTTAAAACAGTCTAAACTTCAGGAGAATTTTGAACAACCAAGTCAAAACACAAAGAATTTTTTGTACTACTGAATTAATTAAAATGTTGGTTGAAAACGGTAGAGACACCTATATTTATCAAACTCAGCAGCAGCTGGAGGGATTTCACATCAGTAACAGTGAATCACCAAGTCCAACACTATCAAGGTCCTCAACAGCAGATTCAATGTCAAATTCAGGATCTGAAATACGCCCTTTAAAACTACGGGTAGACACGAATATTGTAAACAACCGGAAGAGTTCAATTTACCACCAACAAAGAAGAAGTACAAGTGGTAATATGTCATCAAAAGAAAGAAAACGGCGATCTTTGAATCTTTCTTTCTCATCTGATATTTTGTTATCACCAGATATGAATAAAAGCTTCCCAAGGTATAATAATATTAATAATAATAACAGCACACACAATCGAGCCAGATCGTCGATCTCAGATTGGAATTGGCCACAACCTTATGCACCATGTCAAAACCAGCAAAATCAACAACAAACAAACAACTCTAACAATCGTAGATCAGGATTTATTGGATTCGATAGTTTACGAAGCAGTTGGAATTTGAGCACTGGGACTAATAGTAGTAATGATAACAACACAAGTTATTCAAACTCAACTTCTAATCGATCAAGCACACGGTGGTCAGGAATATCATCTCATACTAGTGAACAAGAACGACAATTACAGGAAAAGCTACAAAAATTGGCAAGAAATCAGAATGAACGATTAACCTATAACCATCAGGCTGTTGAAGATTTAACTATACCAAGTGGAGCTAGTCCCGAAAGCAGTAGAAGCACAAGCGCCCATATTGAACGTAATGAAGAACCTATACCTGAAGAACCGGAGTTGGAAGAACAAAGTTTTGATCAAAGTATAGAAAAAGATATTTATGTTATTTCAAATGAAGATTTGGAAAATATTACAACAGAACAGGGCCCTTCACGCCCCGGGGATATACAAGGTACAGTATTATCTTGGAAAATGACAAGTGATATAGTGAAGACTGGTATTCAATCCCATTCTCCAAAAGAATTGCGAAAATTATTTCAATTTATTTGGGTAATGTTTACAAGGCCAGAGAATTTTAATTTAAACTTTAATCTCCAATTATTACCACCAGTAGAAGTTGTTAAAAATTTGACCGACTCAATGCATTGGCAGCTAGTCTTTTCAAAGTTGTTTAGTATTATAAAAACTTTTGGATTTACCACATTAGCTTTTAGTGTGATATTTTTACAAGTTATTTTGTTAGGTATGATGGTGATTGGCTATGTTGTTGGTGATATCTTAATTTTAACTCCTTCCAAATGGATCATGAAAAAAACTACAAAAAAAAACGAAAAGAAACGACCTCATATGATGACGAATACGAATACGAATAATAATAACGATAATAAAAAAAACGAAGCAAAATCACGAAAAAACAAAAGTCAACGAAAGTCACGACGCATTTCTAAAAATTAAAAAAAAAAAAAAAAAAAACTAATTAAAAGACCCTTTTCTCTTTTTTACTTCTCTTCTATACTTTGTATTTTTATAAATTAGACTTATTAATGACCAACTTAGATAAACCATTACGAATATAATCTGGCATCCCATTTGGCATTGTTTTGTCGGTATCCTTATCAACAAAAACATGAACAAATCTCCCTGTAGCCTTTGGCTTTGTTAAATCACCCTGAAATACTCCAATTTCCCATTCCACTGAGCTTTTCCCAAGTTTTTTAATACCTAATCCAAATGTAACTGGTTTCGGAAACCCGTCGACAATGTTATAATATTCTGTACCTGATGAGACAACCAACCCAATAACCTTAGAAGATTTCGGGTGCCAGTCACAATATTCCATCATATACCCGTTGACTAGTGCATCATAAAATTGGTAATACACCGCGTTGTTTAAATGTCCATACTGGTCATTATCTGACCATCTCGATGAAATTTCCTTCCGGTACGGGTAATGATCTAAGCTTGCTGTCATATTATATAAGTTATGATCGTTAGCTGACCGTTGACTTAGAATATTGCCTTTTTATATACCCTTTTTTGGTTGTGTTTTTTTTTTTTTTTTTTTTCTCCGCAAAGTTTATTAAAATAACCTGATTTTTTTTTTTTTTTTTTTTAGTGTGGAGCCGAGGAAGCAGAAGAGAATTTAATTAAGTCGACAAAAACATAAGACCTTGAAAGGGGAAGTAAGGAAACAAATTTAAGCTTGCAAGTTAAGCGAGTCCAACAATTCATCAATATTATCCAACTGTGAATTATACTCTCGTTCGTATTGTGAAATGCCATAATCATTATCTTCGATTTTGCCGATTTGTTCAGAAGTTTCATCGGCGTCTAAATCATCACCGAAAAAGATACCATACCGTTTAGCCAAGTAATATCTAATATCATCAACCAACTCAATAGTATCCGTTTCTTCTCGAATAATAATTCTTGATGCAGATTCACCAACAACTTTTCTAAATTCCTCATCTTTGATATAATCTTCCAGATTTTCCGCCATATGTTTGGCAACGTACTGTTCTAATCGTTCCACTCGTAATGTCCATGCCGCTCGTAACACAGAATAAATCGACATTGGTGGGTTTGGGTCTTTAGTAATGACAATCGCCGCTAGAGTTTTGAGCCGATCTAGCAATAACATGTCCGCATCATACATTACCTCCATTGCCAATTCTAGTGGAATTTCCACCTTGTCTGTATACAAATAGGTTAAGATGAGTTCAGCGACTTTTTTGGATGACGCAGGTAGACTAACAATAGGTAGCCCATTTTTTGGACCGACCGATTCTGCAAAACCCGTACAAAACATTGCTTCAAAATATTCTGATCGAACAAGAATAGCTTTATGAGCCGGGTAATAAATGACATTGTCATTTCCTTCTGTATCTAATTCCAAAATAACATCTGGGAAAACATTATCGTTCATTTCATCCATACTTCGTTTGGTCAATTCTTTTGTGGCATATTTGAAAACTTTTTCGTTCAAAAAATCTTCAAACTGATTCTGTGCTAATAGAGTTTCTGCTTTACGCTGTCGTTGATGCCTCCTAAACTTTTCTAGTGCTGATTCAGATTCCTTTGATTCTTCAATATCTTGACATAATTTATTCAATCCTAAAAATCTAGCCAATTCTTCGAGTTCTTTCCACTTTTCGATCCCTTTAGGGAAGTTTTGTTCATATAGATACAAATGTCTAACAATAAATAATAAAGTTTCCGGGTTATGTTCAAAAATGTTAATGTTCTCAAGAAATTTGGCACATCTAGTTTGAATAACAAACTTGTGTAGTTTTAAAGCATTATCACCAAATTCCAATATATAATCTGAACAATTAATTAAAGGTGACACCAACAAGTTTGATACCCAGGCGGCAAAAGGCTGTAACAAATCGGTAGATTTGGAAATATCAAATTTCAACAGCAAGTTTCTAATTTTATCATTTAAAGCACCATAAATACATCGTTCACCTTGAAAAGTATCTCGATCACATAAGGCACCTTCATGTAGCAAATAATTCACAACTTGTTCTTTCCCACATAATGCTGCCAAAAACAATGGTGAATTATCATATTGATCAACCGCATTAATATTTACACCTGATTGTACCAGTTTTTCCACAATATTCACATCACCCTCTCGGCAAGCTAAACATAACTCTTCAAACTCTTCCCGATCTGCTTTTGATGCATTTTCAATTCTCTCTAGATTGGCACCTGCATAACGTTGGATTTGTTTGCCCTTTGATTCCACCATTTTTTGTACTAAAATACAAAAATAAAATATAAAGGTAGTATATGTCTATTAATAATTTACCAATTCCAATTTTTTTTTTTTTTTTTTTACCTCAGATAACACCTGCGCAAGATTTGGCGCAATTCATAACCTGTCGGTGATAAACAACAACACAAAAAAAAGCGGTGACATTTTCCCAACGACTCGAAACAATTACAAACACACACAATTTTGGGAACTTTTTTGGAACTTTTTTGAAATTTATACACTCGAACGGGGGAGGGAACTTTTCGATATAAAATTATTAAAAATGAGAGTTCTTGTCAAAGAACAACCACGTTCTTTGGCACTATCAACAGACAGCCATACATTGGTGTTCAGACACTTTTATTCTCAAGATGATCGGCCGAAATGTATTGTAGAATTTATTCCTACTGAATCGTTAGATATGGAGGTTTATGGACCATTATCTCCTCAAGAATGTCATGGATTTTTAGGTATCATTAGTATTGAGAATGAAGTATTTTTATGCACAATTGCAAAAAAGGCAAAAGCGGCTAGTCCAAGGCCTGGGGAAACCGCGTTTAGAATTTATAATGTCGAATTTCACTGTTTAACTCGATCAGATTGGGATTTCATTACATTGGATCCAAATGGATATCCAATTGAAACTGCCGCTAATGGTTATCCAGATTCAAAGGCTCCAAACATGGAACATCCTTGTAATACGCTAAAAAAGCTGTTGAGTAATGGATCATTTTACTATTCATCAGATTTTGACTTGACATCAACATTACAAAATAGAGGCAATCAAATGAAAAAATTGACTCTAGATACAATTGATGAATCATTTATGTGGAACGGATACATGATGAGTGAAATGATCAAGTTTAGATCGAGATTACCTCTTGATGAAAGAAATGCGATGGATAGTGCTGGGTTTTTAACTACAGTTATTAGAGGATTTACAGGAACAACACAGTTCAGATTAGACAATAAGACTACCACGTTGACAATTGTATCAAGACAATCTTGCAGAAGAGCGGGTACTCGATTTAATGCAAGAGGTGTAGATGATGATGGTAATGTTGCCAATTTTGTCGAGACTGAAACTGTTTTGAGTATTGATAATGGTCCACAATTCGGCTATGTACAAGTCAGAGGGAGTGTCCCAGTGTTTTGGGAGCAAGATGTCAATTTGATCTCTGCCAAAATCAATATCACAAGATCTTTTGAAGCTACTCAACCAGCATTTGACAATCATTTTGATGGGCTTATGCAAAGGTTTGGTGTGGTTCATGTCGTTGATTTATTAGCTGGTAAGCCGGGGGAAATTGATCTATCAAAAAGATATGAACAACATGTTCATGCAGCACCTGCAGCGCGAATTGGGCTAACAGAATTTGATTTCCATGCTCATGTTGCGACTGGCGGGTATAGTCAAGCAACAAAAATCCTGCCATATTTGGAGCAACCGATGACAGAGTTTAGTTATTATAGTATATCTTTGGAAGGGAAAGATTTGAGTGAACAAGTCGGTATTTTTAGAACTAATTGTTTGGATTGTTTAGATAGAACTAACATGGTTCAACAATTGATTTCTAAAGAAGCACTGCAACGGTTTTTCTATCACGAAGGGATATCAAGTACACAAGATGTTTGGACGAAACATAATTTCTTGTGGGCAGATAATGGTGATCAGTTATCACAAATATACGCCGGGACTAATGCTTTGAAAACTTCTTTTACCAGAAGTGGGAGAATGGGGATAGCAGGTGCCATTGCAGATGTTACAAAAAGCGTGGGTAGAATATATATCAACAACTTTATGGATAAAGGAAGACAAAATACAATTGATTTGTTATTAGGTAAAGGGGAATTACAATACCAAGTTGTATTACACGATCCAATTAATGACTACGTTATTTCTGAATTGAACAAGCGAAGAAATCAGTTCTCGTCAACTAGGCAAGTTACTGTTTTTAGTGGTACATTTAATTTGAATGGTAAATTATCTGATGATGATTTATCGCCGTGGTTATTTGCTCAAGGAGCTTGTGATATTTATTTAATTGGGTTTCAAGAAATTGTTGATTTGACTGCACAGCAGATTTTGAATGCAGATCCAGCTAAACGAGCATTTTGGGAAAAACAAGTTTTGAATACTCTAAACCTTCAAGAACAATATGTTCTGATGCGAAGTGGGCAATTAGTTGGTACAGCATTGATGATGTTTGTTAAAAAAGATGAAGTTGGTAGGATTAAAAATGTTGAAGTGGCTACAAAGAAAACAGGATTGGGTGGCATGGCTGGTAATAAAGGTGGTGTAGCTGTATCATTTCATGTTAATGATACATTATTTTGTTTCATTACCGCACATTTGGCGGCCGGTTTAAACGCAGTTGATGAACGACATAATGATTACAAAGTTTTGACAAGTTCGTTAAAGTTTTCCCGCGGTAGAAAGATTAAAGATCATGATACTGTTATTTGGTTGGGGGATTTCAACTATCGAGTTAATTTGTCAAATGAGCAAGTACGAAAAGCAATTGCAAGACAAGATTTGGCGGCATTACTGGATCAAGATCAACTGAATAAGCAAATGATTAAAGGGGAAAGTTTTCCATATTATTATGAAGCACCAATTACTTTTTTACCAACTTATAAATTTGATAATGGTACTGATAATTATGACTCTAGTGAAAAGGCACGAATTCCAGCATGGACTGATCGAATTTTGAGTCGAGGGTCTAATTTGAAACAATTAAGTTATGGTTCAGCACCATTAATGTTTTCGGATCATCGGCCAGTATATGCTACTTTCCAAGCTAAAATTTTGATAATTGATAAAGACCGAAAAAACCAATTGAATTCGGAATTGTATGAAAATAGAAGAGCAGAATTGGGTGGTGGTACGGAAATTGCAAACTTGATTGATATCAATGAAGATATGTTGACCCATGGGTTACCACCTCCAAGTTCAGATACCAAAAAATGGTGGATTTCAGGTGGACAAGCAGCCAAAGTTCCTATAACCCCGCCTGTCAATAACATGGTACTAAATCCAAACAAAACTTCAAATCCATTTTCTGCACAAGCAAATGCTGAACCTGATTTTGTTGCAAAGTCTGATTTACCACCAAGGCTTCCTGCTTTTAATTCTCAGCCGTTACGGACACAAGCCTTTGATACTCAACCTTTACAACCCACCAGAGTCAATACTCCTCCCTCAAATACGAATGAAAACAAAAGTAGTACGAATGAACATACTGAAAAACATAATAGGAAAGGAAATCCACCACCGGCAATTCCAAAAAAACCAGCAAGTTTGAAGTCTATTGATACTTATGATTCACCACCACCATTACCTTCACGAGCTAACACTGCTCCATTGGGTACTACCTCAGCAGTCATGCCACCACCCCCACCTCCTCCAAGAGGATCAAGACCTAACTCTGTCAACAGTTCCGCTGCTGCAAGTACTAAAAGTGCACAAAGTAACAACAGTAATATGAACTTTATGGATGAACAATCAGATATCAACGGATGGACCCCACTAAAACCTATTTAAACCTCACTATTACAATTATTATTATTATTATCATTATCATTATCATTAGACAAATCTGTTTCTTCCAACTTTGCCTCTAGTTCAGCATGTAGTCGATCAAGTTCTTTAACATCATCAGAAGACATTAAAGCTTCGACTTTTTGTTCGAAACTGTCGAGCATTTGTTCCAGTTTCTTTTGGGTTTGTTAGTTCTGTAATATAGAATAAAATAAAATAAATAAAGCAATAAAAAAAAACTTTAGTATACATACATCAGCTTGCTTTTCCCCTTCATTAAGCTCTTTCCAAGCTTTGGCGATATCTTGTTCTACACCTTGTTCCTTGGTCATGCCGATTTTATTTGTGTTTTGTTTTTTAAATTTAAGTGAATTTTCAAGGTGTCGTTATATTAGGACAAAAAATTCAGTCCCAACCCAGGGCTATCAAGCACTGCGGGAGAGGTCCAAGCAGGTGTGGTTCAAGCATATGTGGCGGGCGAGAATAATGTACGTACTAGCCTCTACTGTGTAAGTACTTACACGTCAGGGTTTTTTTTATTTTTTGAAATCATTTACGTTTGAATTTTTTGACCACCACACGACAATTAAATATAGTCATAAAAACCATAATACAACATGTGGAAATCACTTTTATCAGGGCTGTTTGCAGCAACTCTGGTATTGGGTAAACCCGTTGACAACCAACAAAACACTTTAATTATTGTTGACGAATCAATTGACCAAACATCACAAGAATATAGTGCAATTTTTGAAAACTTAACGAAACGTGATCATAAATTAGATATCAAAGATGTTCGAGATGGGTTTGATTTACTAAAATATAACGAATTGGTTTACAACAATTTAGTGGTGTTACCAACTACAAAGACTAGAGCATTGGGTAGCAAACTTTCAAGTCATAAATTGATGGAATTTTTCAATAAAGGAGGGAATATTTTATCAATTACTGGGCCATCAAGTGTTCCGGAATCTCTTCGAGAATTTGCATCAGAACTAGATATCCATGTTTCTCCAAAAGGATACAAATTAGTAGATAACTTTGAAAAAGAAATCGTTGGTCGAAATGTTGGTCCACAGAGTATTTATAATGAAAAGGTTGAAGCATTGACCACCCCAGCTAATGCGGCTTATTTGGGTAACAATGAATACGTTATCCCATTAGTTCATACTGGTCCTTATAGTTATGTTTATGACGCAAGAGATGAAGATGAATTGGTTGTCAAAACCCCTTGGACTACTGGAACCCAGGCTTACTTAGCAGCTGCGTTGCAAGGTCAAAATAATGCCAGATTTTTATGGCTTGGCAATGAACAATTGTTAAATGATGAATATGTTAAATGGGTTTTCCAAGAAAAGAGTGTGATTCGATCTGTATATTCCAAACATCACTTGCAATCATCTGATGAAAGTGAACGATTATATAAAGTCAATGAACCAATGCATTATGAAATTGGTATCAAAGAATGGAATGGTAAAAAATGGGCTCCTTACGAAGCAAATGATGTTCAATTGGACTTCACAATGTTGGATCCTTACTATCGATTGACCATGAACCAAACTACAGTTGGTAATGAATATGGGTTGTATACTGCTGATTTCACATTACCAGATCAATATGGTATATTCACATTCCGAATGGACTACAAACGACCAGGTATTTCATTCATTGACGAAACTGATGTCGTTACTATTCGACACATTGCCAATGATGAATGGCCACGATCCTGGGAAATTACAAACTCATGGGTCTATTTAACTTGTTCAGTTAGTGTAGTGATTTCATGGTTGGTATTTGTATTAATGTTTATGTACTCACCAGCTGATGTCGCTCCAGAAAAGAAAAATAAATAGATAAAATAATTCTTGTTTCTTCTTCTTTTTTTTTTTTTTTAATAATTATTGAGTTTTTACAACTTGTACGTTATATTTCTTGCGCCAATCCTGCATGGCTTTATCCTTGGATTTATAATCATCTGCCAATTTTGTAATTACTTCTTTAATCCCTTTATGATTAGATTCCAACGATGGGACGACTTCTTGAACTTGTTTTTCAACCAAAACCCCGCCAATCATTCTATAACAGTTTCGTGCTGGGTCGACATTTTTTAAAGTCTCCAACACTGCTCGATGTTCATCTAAATCGGTTTCTAGCTCGCCGATTTTGGTAGCTAATTGTTGTAAGGTGGATTTGTATTCATCGTATTGTTGTTGAAGAACTTTATTGTCTGGTCGTGACGACGATGATGTTGTTGATGACTGTTTTTCGCTCATTGTGCTGAAAATTTAGTCTATGTGGTGTTGAAAAAAAAAAAATAACCCGCGATATTTTGTCGTCAGAAAAATGACAAAACAGATTTTTTCGAACGTTTACGACGCGCACTCAATTATAGAAACCCGGACTTCCGACATTTTTCTTCTCTCTACAGCGTCAAGCTCACAGCTTATCTATATAGTTTTTTTATACTCCTTTTTTTTTACCGTTCGAATAGGCAACGGTATGCCACACAGGTGGGTTAATGCGATCAATTCGGTCTTTACGCATTCAAACAAACTTGGGATATATCAATTCTTAAGATGAACTAATTAAGTACTATATCAGCTCCGGTGGTAAAAATTTCTCAACCGAACCCGTTGAAAATCATTAAATGGTTTTGTTGTCGAAAAAGTGGATTGTGGTGAGTTTACTATAAGACTCAATAAGCTAAACGAACTGTCTGACCTTTTTGTTGTACAAAGACGAATTGGCAAAAATGCTTTCGCATGTTTCAAGTAATAAAATTTCTTGAACTATAATTATCCTGGTTGACTTGAATGAATGCACAACCGAAGCTCTAGATCTTTCTACAGTCAACTATTATTTACCAAGAACCACGATTGTGAGTAATACATCAAACTATAAATACTGACAACGTTACCGTACTTAATTTTTGTAATTTCAGCATTTATAACCACTCGATAAAATTACAACTTGAATTCCATTTTTCAAATCTCAGCTTCCTTGTTAACCTTTTGTTTCCGTCCATGTTTTTGTACCATTTAATGTATGTGTATTCTGTTGCCAATTATTAGCAGCTGCGTAACTGCTATGGCGTTTAGACCAAAATCGCCTAACATATTTGCCGAGTGGGCTTATCACTTGAGTTAATTAGTTGTTTTTTTATGATTATTTGAAGCTTAAGTCTACTCATATAGCTAATCACAAGTTGAGATCCTACTGTTTATTTTAGGTTTATTCTAATTAGCAGAATATAGCTTGACGATCATCTACACTTCGCTATATAATTTTGCCCGGCGGAGATGTGGCTGATTGTCAATCATTGTTCTAGTTTTTTGGCGTTGGTTTCTAGTTTCCTGGAAGTGTTCATGATTTTGATATCGTCTACGAAACCCATGAAAGGTTCCCCGGTTTGTTTTAACTTTGTGTATAGTGATCTGGTGCATAATAAAAACAGCAGTGGCGATATTGGTGATGTTCATGGGGTCCCCGTTTCAATTTTAGGTTCTTCGTTAGCTGTCCAATATTATTCTGGTGGTTCTGTAGGCCATGGAATGGTAAACCCACGCCACTAGTACACTTGGTAGCTGGAACGATTGTAGTGTCTTTATTTATGTGCGAGATGAACATTATCAAACGCTACTTTGATGTCGACTATCATCGCACTGACTTTGTTTAGCCTTCTTCCTTTGATGTGATGTACAAAAGTAGCTACTACGTCGCTGGCTGAGTAGCGCTTTATCCCTCCGTATTGCGGTTTTGGAAGTATATTAGCAGCCAATTAGGTTAGTCTGTTGGCTTTGAATTTTCCCCGGTACTTTGCCCATGGTTGCCAGTAGCGTAATTGATTTTCAAGCACTGACTTCTTGATACTGGGTTTTGTTGGCTTGGGGAGTACTACTGTGGAGCTACTCCTTCAACACTTGGGGTGGTATCCTCTTTGTAGACAACTGTCTTAGGAGTTTAAATAATTCATCTTTAATTCCCCACTTGATGTCTTGATGTGTGCGATTTGATTTTTGTCAGGCCATCGTGCCTTGTTGCTGGCCCCCTTTTTCAGTGCACCCATTACTTCTTTATATGTTACTTCCGCCCATCTCCCGTCATGGTGGACATGTGGTGCTGATTCTGTTTTCCATCTGCTTGCTTCAGCGCTGATCCTCCATCACTTTGTCGTTCGGGTTTTGTGAATTTACGAGCCGTCCTGATTTTTCGCCCCCTGAATCTGGTTTAGCAATTAGCTCCAGTGGTTCTTCCTCTACCTGTTGTAGCTTCTTCGCCAATATTTTAATCTTGTCGTTTGATTCGGGCTCGCCTACCTCATGTATTAAACACTGGATTACTTACAGAAATGAGTCTTTTCTCTTTTTGAGTAGTTACGCTGTTTCAGCTTATACTCCAGGATAGTAAGTGGTCCGAGAGCAGTGTACTGATGCGGCTGTAGTTCAGTATCCTGAGCTATATCTGCTGTAGTGAATACGAGATACAGAATTGACCGGTGCTGTGCTTTATAAAGAATGTTGGTAGATCTGGAGGTGATGCCAGTACTGCCATTTTGTCTAGGCACCAGTTCATCCAGATTTCTCCTCGACATGTTCGTCGCTGGCTATGGAGCACTGGCGCTTACGCAGTTTGCCAGTTCTTCTTTGATCACGGCTTGCTGTAGCCTATCGATTATTTTGTGCCCATTTCATGTCCCATCTCATTTTGAATATGTATATTATAATGAACGTGATGTGATCGGCTTGAATAACAACCATATCACTGTTCGTCCATTTCTCTATTTTATTTATACCGTCGTTTCTTGCTCTAGTTTGTTACTGCGGTAGGTGATTGTTATTATTTTATTTTTCACCATCTAGGGTAAAGCACACCAAGCTTCTTACTATTCTATCTAACCGGGCAATTATAAGAAAGTCATTCATAAGCGATTTCGGGTCAAAAAAGTTGACAATGATCGAACTATTTATTTTGTAAAATCCTACAGTATACAATCTTTATCAGTTACACAATACTGGTTAAACTTATCAAAATCGATTGCCAATCGATTGTGATTATAACCTTAAACGGTTATCAGGCCAGCAGATCGAATACTAAACTGTTTAATATTTTTCAGGGAGCGAGGTGCGCGCCACCCTTGCAATATTTTAAGACTGTGGATGGTGCATGATGTTTTGTTCATGGTTATATTAATATGCATCATAGACATGCAGAAGGTTTCAGTTTAAGTGCCTTAATTGCGAGAGTAAAACAGGATCTATACGTTAAATTTTCATAGCTTGTATGCTTTTTTAAATTGAAGCTTCCGTTTTATTCATGCAACTAATTCAGGGAGGCCGGCACAAACCTACTGTTCTTTTTTTTTTTTTTTTTTGGTACCAAGTTGATATCAAAAATGTTCAATTAACTTTAATACCATAGCTGATAAGTCCTAGTCTAATAAACTATTTTTAAAAAATTAGTTATGTGCTAAAACAGATGCCTACCGTTTTGTGCATCAGAGTAAACTCGATCGATGCGGCATTTATAAAACTGTGAAAGGTTGACAGGGATGATTTTGAGGAGTTTTTTTGTTTTTTCTTCTAATTTTTAAAACCTTTTAGGAAAGAAGCATAAAACAAAAAATAATTCTGAAACTTTTCATATGTGAGTAGAATGCAATCAAAGTTTTAATGCGGATATCTTGTTCCAAATCAGGCAGCTGTAATTTTCCCTTTTACGCGTTTCCAACTCAACGGCTTATCATGAGCAGGTGCATATGTGACTAGTTCCAGTAAAGTGGATCCAAGTATTAATTAACCAGCCTTCGCACTCGCTCGAGAAAAGATACGACAGTTAAAATTAGTTAAATTATAAAAGCAATTGCGAGAAAAAAAAAAAAAAAAAAAAAAAAAAAAAAAAAAAAAAAAAAAAAAAAAAAAAAAAAAAAAAAAAAAAAAAAAAGAAGCATTAATTATCCCTGCACCGTTTTTTATTTTTATTTTTTTTTTTTCTATCTTATATATTGCAAACTTTCATTCCCCCCAATTTTTTTTTCTGTAACCATTCCAGATGACTTAAAAGTTCACTATTGTCCTCTTTTTTAATTTTTTTAAATTCAGCTAACATACTTATTTATTAACTGACGTTTGGTGTTAAACTAATATCATGTCGTATCAACTACAAGCACAAGAAGCACTACTGGGCCAAATTCGACGCCGACATTTACTGATTCGAGTACTACAACACTCGAAAAGTGATGAATACCAAGTGAAATCAACAATACTACAGCTATTAGAGACTTGTGAACATGATTTACGAGCCATCAAACTACTAGAACCAATGTCGCTCAAGAAGATATTCCAAAAAATTGATGTATCTGAACGAGCAGCGCTAACCAAAAAGACCAAAGAAATGGTCCGACAAGCACGCGACATCAATGTCGAAGCATACAAAAACAAAGAAGATCAAGTGTTAACATCGCTTTCGAATGTGAAGCGAAGAATATTTGCCAATGAAAGGAAACATGAAGGGTTTTTGAACTCAATGTTATTCTGGAGACTTATCACGCTGGCGTGGGGTCGAATGTCAATGGTGCTAGCGTTACACCAAAGCTGTGCCACTGACCCATTTTCATATTCATTGGATGAAGATGATCAAATTGCAGTGGGGGATTTGATCTATAGATTATACGACCGATTAAAATGTTTAGAAAAATGTGGCAAAGTTTTTGTAGAATGGTTACTATCTCAAGAATCCGATGATGTTCCTTCAGTACATTATCTAATTAACGAGTTTGAAAGGTTACCATTTGGTAAGATCAAAAAACAAATCGGCGAGTTGAGTGAACAATTACCAAGTTGTAAACGGTTAGAGGTTGCAATGAGGCAATTACAAGATTCAGAAACGGATTTTGGGAGTAATATTGGTAGTGATTCTAGCACGTTTTAGTACTGATATCTTATGTTTAGCTCATTTAGTGCTGTTTTATTTATAATTTAATTTAACTTATTTGCATTATTATCATTATTATTATTATTACCTAGTGATTATGTGCCTGTTGATGTTTGGTACAGATTTCGATATGTTGTTAAGGTAAAACGATTGGGGGAGATATAACAGTAGACATGTTTACGTGAAGCTATTTGAAAGTATTTACAGCAACCAAACAGATATTTGTCTTATTGTCATTCTGCCTTGTTTGTTCATATATCTTTAAATGTGCCATCACGTGCCTCAATTTAAGCAAGGCTCTTCTAAGTTTAGCAATAGCTAAAGCGCAGACTGCTGCAATACCAAGCAATTGTAGTGTATATAATTTGTAACTATAATGAACCAATTTCTAAAATTGGCGTAATGAAACTTTTTCAAGTTGTAACCTTTTTTTTTTTTTTTTTAGTAAATAGAGTCCAGGGTGGACAAGAAGTACACTCGAGATTGGTTCAAAGCCACAATATATGCGGCTGAGAGCCTGCGCCCTAAAAAAAAAGTTTACCACGATATCCAAACCAGAACCAATTTCAATCATAAAATAAAAAAATGTTCAAGCTTCAGAAATGGCCTACCCTTCCTCCAAATGCATTATATAAATACCTAGAAATACATACATGTATAAAACTATACTACTTATCTCACCAACATTTTATTATTAGCTTATAGTTTGGTGGTCAAAATTTTCTGCTGCAGCCACATCCTCTATAACCAATTCCAGGTCTGGTCAAAGTATTGTTATCATTTACGGTTAAACTCAAACTTTTTATAGCCATTTCCAAAACAAGTTACATCTGATTATAATAAATCCTAGTCTCAGTGTTGATTCTGACAACGCTGGGCACCAGTTTATATCTGTAAAGCATAGTATAGTAGCAGATGGCGGTATAAATTTAACATGGAATGAGCTTTTGATATGGAATCCAATAGTTTTTTACTAACTCACAGTTGAAGCAAACCAGCCCTCGAAGAAAGCTAGCTAAAATTCCCCAAAATGGGTCATCATTGATCAATGTTAGCTCTTATGATAATGGTAGAAAGTTCATTGATGTATAGTATATTATACAGGTTTTAAGTGAGTCAAGTTTTTTAAGGACTTTACTCAGGCCAGTAAGCAAAATTGTCGTACAACTTAAGAAACTAGCTCAGTCAAATGTTCACTCGGTAGATTGAACTTTACTATGATTTCTGTTTTGAGAAGGTTTGTTTTTATTTCTTACTGTATTAGTTGTTTGTTGTAGAAAAAAAAAATTATATATGAATTACTACACCGAAGGCATGACAAAAAATCCACAATTCTTCCATGAAAACCTTCAAGCGCTGAAGGACTTTACGCCAATAATACGTTTTCTGCAAAATTTCTAATAGATATTTTTAAACAAAAAAACGAGAAAAAAAAAAAAAAAAAAAAACCTGTTCCAAAATGCCGGTCGAATCAGATTGTGGGTTGAGCTAAAAAGTTGTATACTCGGACTTGCCGACTGTATGTTTCCAGGGGTTTATAACGTACGCACGTAGCTACGTAGTACACGTTCAACGCGTAATCGCCGTGCGCACGTACCAAGGTTATATTTTTTTCACTCTTTGTATTATAGCACAGCAGGTTCTGATCCTGGGTGTTATTATTGGAATTAGTAAGTATACCATGTATATAGTATGAGATTTATCCTAGGAAATATGGGGTCCTTTTACATTTAAACAGTTAACGGTATTTTATGTTTCAAAATTTCTTATCTACTAAATACGGTAATCTATTTTGAAAACTACTTGAGTAAAATCTTAGTAATATGAATTGAGTAGGTGAATTCAAAAAGCCAATATATACACTCAAAGTTCCGTATTTACCTCCAGAGCGAGAATCTTATATATATACCGATGTTTCGTTGCCATGAATCCTATTTTTTTTTTTTTTTTTTTTTTTAAAAAAACTACAATTCATATATCACTATATTATTTGTAATTCCCTTTGATTGCAAACACATTCCTGTTTGCACACTTGCTGTTAAAACTATTTTTAACTTCGTAATACACAACGCCACTTCTGCAGTCATGGTGTGGGAAGAACCCCATTTTCACGGTCTTCCCGGTGTTATTAGCTGCATTAGCAGACTTATAAGCTGACGACCCAACAGTTTTACATCCAGAAGGAACATAGTTACCGTTCTTCTTGACATCGCCATCATTGCACTCCTTTAAAGCCGACCCAAGTCAACCCACATGCTAACTGTTCCGCTTTACTCTTGTCTTTCTCAAAAGTTCGCACCGGTAGTCTTGCACTTGTATCCTGGTCAAGTCACATCATTAACTCACCATCTGGTGTGAGAGAATAGTGCTGAGACACACCAATCACGTCAGCCACATCTTGTTCACTAAGGCAGTCCATCCACAAATCAACCTCTTCTTCTGATACAGTGCCACCGTCACCTTTAGTTATATAGTACATCGCCTCAGGAAGCTCAAACAAGCCGATTGTCGACATGTACGTCAGGCCTATACAGATAGCAAATTGTGTTAATGTTTAAGTTTGCTATACTGTCCCTACTGATATACCCGCTGGGCGGCTCTTGTTTTCTGTATTTTGGTTCAAGTCCAAAGCTCTTGCCAGTATGACCAAATATGCGGTTAACGCCAATATAGTAGCATCTGATCTCATGACTTTATTTAATCTATCGATAGTTCAATAAGTTAATTAAAAAATTAAAGAGAAGAAGAAGAAAATCTTATGAAAAAATTTCGTTTTTTTATATACGGGCTCCCGCTAGTGCCGAGAATTATTGTTGAGCAGCCGACATTCGCTCGGTTTCCAACAGATTGTAATGTATTAATACCTATAGCTGTTTTGCACCATCAAGTAGTATATAAAAGGAAAAAAAAATAAAAAAATTCCTAGATAACCTTTCTCCACGGATAGCGAGCACTTGTCGATTTATCAATTGTTTTTACTATGAAGTGCATTAGCTTGAATTAGTAATTCGGCCGCTTACTCTGAGGGTACTCTAAAAAAATTACCCGGATCACAACATCTGAGTTGATCTCAATATTACGTATCTGATACAAAAACGATTATGCGGCTCAACTAACACGCCCCCACATACACATTACTAATTTCGCCTCCTAACAAGCACATTTCAAGCATCCCATTATGTCTATTATCTGAAGTTCCAAATCATTAATACTGTATCCCTTACCAACAGCACCTTAGAATCATTGGTTATTGCACTGGGACGAGTCCATCGCTCAAATACAGCACGGAAAATATGACCGTCACACGATAGTTTCAAAAGTGGTACGGTTTTTTCCAAAAATTGGTTAGTACGTCTTAAGTATGCAGCACGGATTTTTTGACATCTGCAGCTACATGCTTAGCAGCACTAGCGTACTCATAATAATATGCATGCATCAGTTAACTTTTTATAGATAAAAAATCTATAGTGGCCAGGGGGGGGGTTGTTTTTTTTGTTTAAGCCCGAAAGAAGTTCCAGTGTGCTCATCTGATCAAGAGAAACTTACGGGTGTAAGGTAAATAATCAGATTAAAAAATAAAAAATATTCTAGTATTTTTTCACGTTTTTTAATACAAACCACGCTTTCCGTCACTGTTGCAAAGGGTTGATACTTATATATAAATATATATAGGTCAAAATCCAAATCCAAAGATTTGATATTATTTGTTATCAAAAATGTTACCAGAGGAGTTGAATTCAAAAGCAGAGCATGACGAGTTTTACCAACCACTAGACGAGATTTTGGGATATTTGATTTCAATAGCTGCTCGCAACAAACGGTCAATAGAATATCTAGACGAGTACAAAAGTGCTTGTGCCAAAAGAAAGATTAACCCGTTGGTTGAAATTTTTGAAAAGCTATATAAACAAATTATCAAAATCATCCCGTTAGGTGTTGACACTGCATCAGACTTGAAACCCAGGAATCATGTTTGTAAATTATATCATCAACTATACGGGTTATATACCAGCTGGCATGTGAATAACCGTGATTTGGGGCTACTCATGATGAAGACTTATATAACGGAGGTCAATGGCTTTATTAAAGAGGTGTATAATTGTGATTTCAAGGATAGAAAGAATAGTCAAGTTAAAGACTTGGTGGTCAGTATATCAAACCGATGCAATGTAATGGCGGAAGTATTAGCAGTATCATATAAAGACAAAAGTTTTAATGTTAAAAAGTTGAATGCTAATAAGCTGGAAGGAGATAGAGCGAGGTATGTTTTGTTGGGTCGGTTGAAAAAATTGGTGGAGTTCATGAAGTTGTGTAGAGTGGAATATGCTGGATATATTGATTCTAAGATTGTATTTATGGAGAGTAGGAAAGATAAGTTGGCAAAACTTTTGTATGTAAATTGATATTACTACCAAATGTATATATGTTTTATTATTGTTTTAAGCTATTGAAAAGAGCAGCCGCACACCTATTTTAAATTTTGAACTGTTCAGTGCACCAGTTTAAATGCGGGGTACTTTATTTTTTTTTTTTTAAAATAACTCTGTATAGTGCCAAATAGTTTGTCTATCATGGCCAATTATTATTACCAATGCATTTTTGGAAAATATTGTAATTTTCTAAAATCAGACTAGCATCCAAGCTCTCCTCACAAAAGCAGCCATATAAATAAACCGTCAAAAAAAAAACTTTTAAAAACTTTTAACCCTTAAAGCCTTTTATTTAATGTATCAGAATGTTGAAATTGCCATCAAAGTTAAACCTGAATACTCCAGATAGCTTACTCTATCCACATATTGGCTGGGTTCTCAATACTGTGTTAGTTAAATCTCTGTCATTGAACGAACAAATATTACAACTATTAGATTTATTGGTTGAATACACAACAACTACAAATAATCAATCTAATTTGTATACCGTAACAAACTACCCCCTATTAAGTAAAAAACTTAATACTGCAGCAAAAGAGTTTAATGATGGGTTGAAATCATCATGCTCCGAACATGAGATACTCGTGTTGTATGCTGAGTTGTATAACGACTATGAACTGTGGTATAGTGCTTGCATAAGGTTGGAATACATTGGCTGGGGAATGTGGTATAACGAACTAAAACAGTTGAAAGAGGAATTGGAGTATATGGGGAAAGTATACGATGAAAATGTGAAAAGAGAATTGGTTGATAAAATTAATGAATTTTTTGAAAGCATGGGCTCGGATATTGAATTGAAAAAATTGGGAAAAGAGGACTGCAGTGTTAATAAGGTAGTTTCGTCACTAATTGAACAATTGAAGAGTTGCAAACCTGAATTTGTGGATGGGTCAAGGTGTTTATACAAATCAAAGTCAATGAAAATGACGAGATTCTGAGAAGTTCAGGCTCTACATCTTACAACAGCCGCGCGGCGCCTCAGGTTAATTTTTTTTTTTTTTTAAGTTTAATTTATTTTTGTGGTAAAATTCGAAAAGTTGCGTAGACCAAGTCAAGTAGATTCCCAATAAACATCCTGTAATTGAAATATTGAGTTGAATAATGAAAAAAAGACAGGTGGCGCGGCATTTCGCGAATAAAGGTGATAGAGAAAGCAGCAGCAGCAGTAGTAGTAGTGGTGGCGAATCAGATGTAGAAGAAGAGCAACAGGATCAAGATGAAAAGACACAAGGGATGAAAATAGATCTAAACCTTCCCACTGACGGTAATAATAACGAAGATATTAAGGAGGTAACGATTCAAACCGATGCAACAAAGCTAGAACCCAAAGAAAATAAAACGGATATAGAACATCAAGGGTTTGTCAAAAAAACGACGAGTCCCAGCAAACCCCAACCAAGAAAAGAGTTTTATGCTCCACCTAGAGCAGAAGACATTCTAGCAAAAGACGACGAAAGTGAAGAATCAGAAGAAGAAGAAAGTAGCGAGGAGAGTGAGAGTAGTGATGATGAACCTGCTAGACCGGTTCCAAAATTTGTTTCAACAAAGCCAAAGCCAAAGCCACAACAACCAGTACCCACAAGCAATAATAATAAAAGACACGATGAAACTTTACGGCTAATTGAACAAAATATACGATCTGAGCGAAATGCTGTCAGTGAAAGATTTCAAAATATGAACGAACAAGATATATTAGCAATTGACGATACAGATGATCTGGACCCCGAAGTAGAATATCAAGCCTGGAAACTACGAGAGTTGAAACGAATCCAACGAGAACGAGAATTTTTGCAACAACGGGAGCAAGAAGAAGAAGAGATGGAACGACGTAAAAATTTAACTGAAACTGAATTGGATCGAGAAAATCAACAAAAAATTTCACAACAACGTGAAGAGAAGATGAATAAAAATAAGGGGTCTTTTTTACAACGGTATTATCATAAAGGTGCGTTTTATACGGGAACATCTCAAGAATTGGAAAATCGAGATTATTCTCAATCAGTTGAAGGTGAAGATTATAAAGATAAATCAGTATTACCAAAGCCATTACAAGTTCGACATGGACTTGGATTGAAAGGGCAGAGTCGACATCGAACATTGGCGGAAGAAGATACTACTACTACTACTGAACATCCAAACAAACGAAAAAAAGTTTAAATAAACAATCGATCGAGTTGTGCTTATCCTTGCACCAATTTTTTATTTATTATTTATTTTTATCAACTTTTATTGGGATTTTGATTTTGTGGTATAATAAAAAAAAAATATCCCGGGGGCCGCGCATTTTTGCGTATATATAATGTTTTTGTTCCTCACATAAAACTTTGGGATGCGTTGTTCTTTTCTTAACACGACAATAATTTTATATTTATATTTCTATTTTGACACATCTCTTTTTTTTTTTTTTTTTTTTTTTTTTTTTTTTTTTTTTTTTTTTTTTTTTTTTTTTTTTTTTTTTTTTTTTTTTTTTT
>JAJLUN010000056.1:0-29972 GCA_030564365.1 Blastobotrys arbuscula | reverse complement strand
TGCATTTCTATTTATTTACTAATCAACAAGATCCAACGAAGTAGATCGGTTGCTGGGATTTCGTTCAAAACACAAGCATTATACACGTTGGTTTATTTAACACGATACTTGGATCTGGTTTTTAAAGAATGGAAATCATACTACAACTCTTTGATGAAATTTGTGTTTATTGGTACATCGATTTATATTTTGTATTTGATGAAATCCAGGTTTAAACCAACACTTAACCCAAACATTGACACATTTAAAGTGGAATATTTAATTGGTGGAGCAGCAGTGATGGCATTGATTTTCAATTTAAAGTATAGTTTTAGTGAAGTGTTGTGGTCTTTTTCAATTTGGTTGGAAGCTGTGGCAGTTTTACCCCAATTGTTTATGCTGCAGCGAACCGGTGAAGCAGAATCTTTGACAGTTCATTATATCTTTGCACTGGGGGCTTATAGATTTTTGTACATCTTCAATTGGATGTATAAATGGGCGTTTGACATTGGTTTTGACTGGATTAGTGTGGCAGCCGGGATTATTCAAACTTTGTTGTATTCGGACTTTTTTTATGTTTATTATACAAAGGTTATGAAGGGCCAAAAGTTTGAACTACCTCAATAATTTATTAAATTAACTATAAAAACAAAAAGAGACAGGATACTTCATATATAGTACAAAAAAAAAGACTTAAAAAAAAAAAAAAAAAAATTAATAACAATAATCTAATCACGTTTTAGGTCATGAAAATCGGTTTTAATTCCATCCTTTGTAATAATCATAATTTGTAGTTTATCACCAACTTGGATATGACGTTCAGTGGCACTACTGAACGCATCTTTAACCAATTTAAGAGCTTCGTCTAATTGTAAATATTCCACCGGTTTTTTTGTTTTGCCGTTAGAATCTGCGACATATTGATTTTTGAAATTGACCTGGTTATCTAAAAACGGCATAATCAAAGTACTAGCACTACCAGCACTTCTACATTGTTCCCGTTGATAAGAACCCACCGGATCATAAGAATATAACGCGCCTCTCCCTTCATCGTCGATACCACCGATAATTGTTGATACATAGTATGGGAAAAATCGTTTACCGTATAATCGTTGTTGAATCAAACGTGCGCATGATTGTACTTTCAATGGTTTATGGTGGTTGTGGTGGTACCATTCCATGTTGGCGTTTAAGTTCCGTCTCAATGCATTGGAATCGGCGGCAAACCCAGTACTAGCATACCCAATGCCATCACCAAGTTCAAACACTCGTGGTTCGAATCGAGAGTTGATGGAGAACCCAGAGGAATGTCGAGTGTCACCAGCAAGGATGCAGAAATCGGCTCCGCTGATACCTAGTACTGTGCCACCATTATCTGAATATGGATTGAATCTATGCTGAATTGGTTCCATTTTATTTTAATAGTGTGTGTATGATATAATGATTGTGTTTAAAGATTTGTGGTGGCGATTAACACTGAAGGGGGAAAAAAAAAAAAAAAATTAAAAAAATAGCACACAATAATCAAATATCAATTGGGATGTTAGCGCGGATTTATCCTAATTAACGTTAAAAAGTTACAATACACCACCACAATAACAAAAACAAGATTAATCAATTGGAACCTCTTTATTCTATATTTTTTTACACGCTACAACAGCAACATATCGGGCGGCATCGGCGATAATTAAAAAAAAAAAAGGGCTTTTGTCAACTTTTATAAATTCCATTAATTTATACATATATTAACAATATAAAATAAATAATAATAATAAGAATAATGTGTGACTTGGGTCCATTGCCATCAGGTATTGCCGAAACTTTGGAAGAATACCTGCCCAACAACCAAAAACGAGACGGTCCTTTTGTAACGCTATCATATGCTCAATCATTGGACTCTAAAATCGCTGCCGGCCCCGGACAACGAACCAGTATTTCACACATTGAGACCAAAGCAATGACACATTATTTACGGTCCAAACATGATGCCATTTTGGTTGGGAGTAAAACTGCAATTGCCGACGATCCAAAACTGAACTGTCGATATAATGACTGGAAAATTCGACCGGTGGTAGTTGATCCTGAAATGCGGTGGGATATAATTCATTCAAAAGTGATCCAGCTGGCACAAAAAAGAATAAGTCTTGCGCCGTTTATCATTGTCAGTAAACATGCGGATGTCAGCTTTGCAGTGGTGGAGTTGTTGGAAAAATTGGGTGGTCGAATTTTAAAAGTATCCAAATTTGATGGCGCCTTTGATTGGGATGAGATTTTCCAATTGTTGGTAGCTAATGGTATTCGTAGTGTGATGGTTGAAGGCGGCGCGGTTATTATAAACCAATTGTTGAAAGCAAAACAGTTGGTGGATAGTCTGGTGATTACAATAGGCCCGGTGTTTTTGGGTAGTCAAGGGGTAACCGTTACTCCAGCCATTGGGTTGAATTTGAAAGACGTGCAATGGTGGAGGGGTACAAGCGATGTCGTGTTGTGTGCGAAACCATGATTTATAGTATACTTACATAACAAAAAAAAAAAAAGCCGCGCGGCTTTGTTTCACAAAAAATTACAAGAATAAAAAAATTATTTTATTTTATAAAAATATTAAATACATTAAAAAACCTGTAGACCGTTTAAACCCAAAAAAAATAATAACCCAATTTTACCCATTTTCATAAAAATCATTAAAGGAGCGACATGAAAATTCATTAATACCATAAGAATAAGATGCAGTGTGTGTTGATGTTGTCTCATTAAGATAAAAAAACTTTAGACTTCACCTTCTTCGACTTGTTTAGCCTTCTTTTTTCGTTTGAAGTAGTTGATAAAGTCCAACGCCGCAGTGCAGAACCAAATGACACTCAACACGATTGCAATAATCAACACAGCTCTAGATTGCCCGCAATGGTTTGAACCAAATGGGTTAAATGCCCCCCATCCACAAGATAATGGACTCATGTAGTTCAACATCCAAAAGAATGCAATCATCCAAAAAGCAGCCACTGCCAAATCCAACAAAAAATTGAGATCTAGATAGAATTCGAAACAATACACAATTTGCATTATCATGGTGATGACCCCAACGACTAACATAAAACAATATGGTGATGGTGCATCTTCGCCGGAATCCATCTCTTGTTTGATGTAGTAACCCATCAGCCCTACTTCCATCCCAGCAAAGAAGAATTGGATTAACCTAACCGCTAGGATGAATAGGTTAATGTTGGTCAGCGACTTGAACTTTTTGAATGGAATTGCCGCCATCGTTTTGTTTTATAGATGGATTTGTTGAAATGATTGGAGAAAAAATCTAAAAGAGGTTTTTTTCTCTTTCTATATACCCAAGTTAACAGACCAAACAAAGAAGAAAGAAAGAATATAAAAAGAATAGGTATTTTAATTGAGTTTATATACAATTGAAAAGTGGATTCGGTTGGTAGTGTGAATTATTTTTATCAATGCATGAGAGGAAAATAATCACCAATCCTGCACCTCCCCGCCACCCCAATTTTTTGGGGTTTATTTATAACACTACTCAAGCACTGCTAACTATTATTGTAAGGCTCGATCTGAACAAAACGAATGCAGATCTTCAATACAGATCTTGCATTTGCAAGTGCTTGAGTGCATTCGAAAGTGTAACTTTTTGTGTGGGTTGCTCTGGTAGGGGGAAAAAAAAAAAAATTTATTAAATTTAAAATAAAGATATAATAACGGTGGCTGGTTTCGAGATTTTTGGCCGGAGCCTGAACATTATATTGAGCTCCTTAATTAACTTGTACATTAGATCCCTATAAGGCGGGTAGGCTTATAGATCGATCAGCAGTGATATTTAATACAAAAATAATAATTTAATGAGGGCTATTTATTGGTACACCACGATTTGGATCCGGATCTGGCCATTATCTTCTTTGACTAAAAACTAATTCTTGGTTTTCTGTTCCATAGAGTTGGAGAACACAAAAAATCTCAATTCCAATCGCAGTATTCAAACAAAGGTCTTGACTTTTTTATTTATTTTTTGTTTTATTAGCGAATGTGAACTTTGTTGTCGAAACGTAATAAAAGGTTTGAAACCCATGGAGAAATAAAAAATAAAAAATTTCTGCATGCTGCAGTAAATTATCACGCTAACTGCTCGTGAGATCATGCAGGTAGTCGAATTAGACGCCCACACCTCTCAGGCCAAAATGTTTCATTATGTTTCGAACTACGTACACCACCCCTATCGCGCCTCTAACTCACCATCGATTAATAAAGTCCTCTAATGACCTCAAACTCCAGCGTAACACAAGTTATCAAGTGTTTATCTGATATAGTTGCGGACTATGTCCACCACCACTCTATTATTGCGCACTGCCTGGGTTTGTTATTAAATCGAGCCGGCCGGATTAAATATTATATAATATTAGCAAGTTTTGAGATCATAATTTTTTTTTAATTTTTTTTTTTTTTGATCTGATCATCTCCAAACTGCAGCAATATTTAGCGCACGATCCCACACCCCAGCCACCCTAGTTTTCTTAAACACTAAATGTTCTAGATCGATTGCAATGTTAAAGGGTGAGGGGGAGGGAGGGAAGGGTTTCAAAACTTAATCTACAAGCAATGCATTATTTATTTACTAGTGCTGCAAATATTATATCTTAATTGTATAAATTGTTTTGGGATATTTTATTACTTACAAGCAAATACGATAACTAGCATATCTCCCAGACGTCTCACTTCGTCTAATAATTTTAACCACTTGCCCTCGTTTCAACCCCAAATATTTCGCCACGGGATCATCTCTCAATATCCGCGGTAGTTGACTCTCCTTCAATCTATATCTCTCCAACAATTGTTTCTTTTCCGGATCTGATAATCTAATATGTTTAGGCACCAACTTATGTTTAGTAATGTTAACAATCAAATCACTCTCTTGGAAAGTTTCAATGGTTGCCGGGGCCACACTTGGGATTAACTTAGCGGCAGCAGCAGTGACTGATTTTTGATATATAAACACCCCGGTTGAGAAATTCTTCTCACTAATATGAAGACAAAAGGTACGCATGGTTTTAACCCCGACGCTTTCTTCGGTACAGAATTCAACCCATAGTGAACCCAGTTCTGGGAATTTCTCCATTGATTCAGCAGTTGGCACCGCTTGGAAACTCATCATGCTTCGGTTGGCTTTCCCGCTGGCATCACAGAATGAGGCTCGGAATTCGTCGAGTGAAATATCGATTTCTTGTTGCCCAATGTTGTAGCCTCGATCTCGCACTAGTTCTTTGACGGTTTTAAAAGATCTCCAGAGTCTTGCTGCTTCTCGTTCGTCATCCATTTTATTAGTATTATGTTGTGTGTGTGTGTGTGTTTTGTTAGTAGGTTTGGGGTTAGTGTATTATGTTAGTGATTTAAAAAATTGGTGCAGAATTTTGGTGATGAAAAAAAAAAAATTTTTTTTTTTTTTCGTGATGTCCCAATATTAAATTTTTCAGGTTACCCGGTGAGGTCTCTTAATTCCAGCCGCACTACTAATGCTAAATACTACTAAAAAAGTTGGTAAAGATTATTAATTATATAAAATTTTAGGTAGTCTACTTTTTGTATCTATATTTTAATACCACATCCCCACCGGATCTCCAAATTTTTGTACGTATAGACGCCAGAGTCATTTCGGGACTAATAAGTTTACCCTGACACAACAATTCAAAATCACCAATGGTATAATTTTCCGCCGCACTAGTCTCCAACTTTTCCACCAAATATATCAAAACTTTTCTTGCTCGTAACATTTGATAAGCAGTTAGACGTAAATTGACCGCTCCACCAGATAATTGTGGCACTTGATCATTAATTGGTTGTAATGCAAACCCAATCTTAATTCCTTCCTTAGCCGGTAATTCATTTTTGAAAATAACTTTTGCCAGCCATTCGGGAGCCACTTGTTCAAATTGGCCGGCTTCCTCACTAATTGATCCTACAGTACCTCGATATAAATCCATGGTCCCGCCAGCATTGGCACTTTGTTCACTTAATAATAATTTGATATTATCAGGAATGTGTAGTGGTGGGGCATCTTCGACTTGTGGAGGCGTGAATGCACTGGCAGTTGAATTGGCAACTTTTGATTGTAATTCTGCAACATACTCCTTCATTGAAAGTTCAGGGCGTGTAATGGTAGTAGTAGATGCATTGTTCACATGTTGTGACGATGGTTTATCATCATTTTTGGTATTAGTAGTGATTGGTTTTTCTTCCTTTTTGTCGTCTTTCTTATCTTTTTTTGATTTACCAAACCCTCGTAATTTGCCCATAAATTTAGATTTTGTAGTTTGATTAGTTGATGACACATTACTATTAGTATCATCATTACTGGTAGTATTTGTTGAGGGGATTACCACTTTTTGAATCCCATCCAAATCATTACTACTATTATGATTATTGTTGTTGTTACTAGTGTTCTTGGATCCAATAGTGCTTGATGTCGATACGCTAGTAGCCGATCTATTATCTTGCAACAACCTAGCTTTCTTTTCATTCCGCAACTGTTTATCCTTTTCTAATTCTACATTTATCAAATTTTGCAACAAATTTCTAATAACCCATCTACCAATATTAATTCGATGATCTTCCTTAAAAGTCATATCCAATCCTTCTTGTTCATCCGCATATACTTCCGCATCAAAACACGATCCTTCTTCCAATGTTACATAAAGTTCTCCTGTTCTTGTGGCCACTTGGCACCAGTTTGAAATTGACGCAGTATTTTGATTCAATGCATTCAATTCGTCCGCTAAATCGTCAATATCATATCCACTGCCAAAAGTTTGCAAAATGACACACTTCATCAAATCCCATAACTTTATCTCCCCCGCAGTATCCAACGTTAACACTCTTCGCCGATCAATCAATAATCGATGTTTAATTAACCCAATGTGACCTTCCAAAGTTTCGACTGGATTTTTATGCATTGGTTCGACATGGATTTTGAAATCTCCATCATTCATAAACAATCGGTCTTCATCTTCCTGTCTTTTGATTGCAATGTTTTTTTCTTTATTGAAGGTTAAGCATGGCCCGCCATCTAACCGTAAGAAATTCACTGCCACACTGCTAGTACTACCTTCACTTGAACTAGATGCAGATGAAAAGTGACCCAATTGTGGCGTATCAACACTTCCATTATTATTATTATTATTATTATTATCATTATTATTATCATTAGTAGTATCGGTATTGATGTTTAGAGTATCCAATTTTAAAGTATTTCTGTTCATCATTGCATAACTTGATGTATCAAAGTTCTGCCATCGATGAACACAACTATTTGAACTAGTAGTCCATAAATAATCCCCATGTGCCACAACATTTGAAACCCCTTGATGTTCATTACACACCACCGCACACACCCCATCATTATCAATATCTGAATTATCATTACACCCTCTCAAATCTGTTTTACATACCAATCCTGTTCGATCTGCTGAATAAAATACATTTAAGTTTTCTCTATTATTAGAAAATAAACTCCACACCGAGTCATCATGCATATCAAAAGTATGCATCAATCTTGAAGCAGTTACCGACCACAGTTTCACTGTTGAATCACTGGAACCGCTCAAAACCCATTGTCCATCATCACTTATTAATACCGTCCGTACGGTATCATTATGCCCAACAAACCGCACCACTTGTTCAGTTGTTCTACTATCATACAATTTCACCACCGATTCCGGCCCGCCAGACACAATCATTCCTCGTTTGTTCGCATCCAATGCATATACTGACGATTTTGGATCATCTTCATCAGAAGACACATTAATCACAAACTTTTCTTTATTATTTTCATAATCCCACCCTATGATTCGCCGGTCCAGCCCTCCAGACACCAGCCAATCAGACTCTAATGACGGCGTCGCCAAACATTTCACATAATCCCGATGTTGTCCAATTATTGATTGTTGGTTGGTATGTGGGTTCCATAGTTTGACTGTTAAATCTGACGAACACGATACAAGGTTACGATTTCTAACCATCAAAATATCATTAACCCAGTTGGTATGAATCTGTTCTTTTCTTAATGGGATAGTTTCACCCTTATCTTCACGTTTTGTTTCATTATTATTCATATCTTTTGATAGTGTGTTGGTGTCATAGTCTTTCAACAAATCCATATCTTTTAACCCCCATGAATGTATAATCCCATCTCTCCCCGCTGTGTATAGAGTGCCGTTATATTCATTCTCTGCAGTCGTGTCAACCGCCAAGGAATTGACCCCTAAGGAATGGCCCGTATTCGAATTGTTGGTTGACAACACATATACTAACCTTTTGGAACTCTTTTTCATTATTTTTTACTAGTTTTCGTAGATCGAGATTGTTCTTCTAATAATTTCGATCGATCAGTTTTCTTGTTTTTTTTTAAAAAAAAAAGATACTAGCAAATGCCAACAAGAATATTGAAACGTTAAAAATGAAGAAAGAAGAAGAAGAAAAAATTGGTTAATTCGAACTAATTTAGTTCTGCAGGTCTGCAGGTTTTGTTAGGATTTTTTTTTTTTTTTTTTTTTTCTTCTTCCTAGTACTACAATATTACAATTGTTGTGTGGTGTAATGAAAAATTATGGGGCAGTCTAAAAATGGTCATAAATTAGTGCGGGTGCAATAAGTGTTCTGGTAATTAATGTCACTGCCCACCGTTAGGCTTCAACTATTCAAATACCCAACGGTGGGTAGTAAAACTACGGATTTGGAGCGCTGCTGGTTATTGTTGCGGCACAATACGTTTTTTCTTTTTTTTTTGGTTTTTTTTTTTTTGGTTGAAATTTAATTGTAATGGGCACGCATGGCGTTTAATTTCGTAATATAAGCTGAATCCAAGTGAAGGATTGAATTAAAAAAAAGTTCCATATTCATCTATAAGCGGCGCCTATATACGTTTATGTTTATAAAGGATCTTTAGACCGGTCCAATTTGGGAATTAAATTTTGAGATACTGCCAGAAGAAAAGAAAAAAAAAATTTTAATAAAAAAGTGGGGTGAGTGCATTAGTAGCGCTACATTATTATTATTAACCATGATATCTGATGATTTATTATAAATATTCTATTGCTAAAGATCTTTATGATAAAAAGCTTGGGAGTTTGCTAGCGACGTTTTTTAATATATCTGATGTTGACAGTATACGGTTACAGCTAAGCTTAAGGTCAAGGCGTTAGATCTGATCATGAATAATATTTTTTGTTATTTGGATGGATCGATATAATAAACTTTAAAAATTCGGCATAGTTAATGTATAAGTCTTATAATGACGAGATACGATACGTAGACTGCGGACTCTCAATTGAAAAGCTATTTTTTTATTTTTTTTTTTCACAGTTATAAGCTAGAATTGCTGTAACTGTAATCAATCAATTTAATTGTGTTTGATCGCCCTTAATTACAATTGATCAGATTTTTCGCCTAATTTAACACGTTAGAACGGTTTGGTTTTATTGTGCTGATCTTCTTTTACAGCCAATATTTTTTTCTTATTCTTTTGTTTGTCCCCCCTTTCTAAAATATTTTCTCCACTCTTAAAGCGGTATAAAAATATAAAAAATGTTTTGGCCGTTTTAATACGTTAATTAACCAATATTAGACGGCTTTTACCGTCTCTTACGTACAGTTGAAAATAATGAAGATAAGCTCGGATTATCATGACCGTTTGATTAATTACGGTTTGATAACCAATGACCTGATATCACCCTCTGAAAATACCGCTATTAACAACCCATATTTCTTAATTTGATTGTCGTTGTTCAATCACATGTACGTGTCCCTAAATTTATAACTTAGTTGTATACATATGTGCACCATGGGCACAATAAAAAACGCCAGGTGCCGGTGATCAGTCAGTATTACGATACTTGTTTAGCAACGATTATGTGCCCATGAAACATCCAAATAATGGATTCACTTATCGCGAGTCACATTTGATCAGCTAGCTTATCGAAATGCTTGACATTCCATATAGATGGGCCTTTTTTTTTTTTGGATAGAAAATTTAATTGGAGAATCAAGCGGAATTTGTGCCATCATAGTAGATCAATATTTATCTGTAATACATATAAAATAGTTTCTTATAATTATTTTTTTCTATATTTGTTTGTAATTAATTAACCATATGGTATTATGACTAGTGCATGAAATCAGCCCACCGTTGGTTATGGAGAGCGATAGGCTTGATACAATTTTTATCGGAGTATATAAGATATATAAAGAATAAAGGAGATATATGGATACAGCTTGTCGGTGGTGGGTCAAAGCGCTATTATATATATCATATAGGAAAAAGTTATAGCACGGGGGAGGGGTGGTCGCATATACCCGCTAGCTATAGCTTATTGATAAGTCTTATCAGTTATCAGCATCTGCAATAACTAAACCAAACTTGGGGTTTTATTCAATATATCTGATGTATATTTATTTATTTATAATATGTTTATTATAAACGGTTGATATACTGAATTGGCAAGAGATTTTAATTAAGATGTGCGGCTAGGTAGTTAAATTTACACGTACGTGTAGCAAACTACAGAATTAATACCACCTAGAAACTTAGTGAAACCAAAAAAGTGTACATGTTGCAATAGCTTGAATGATAGTTATGTTAATTCAGCCTGAATCAACCGCCATGCGATCATGAAGATGTTTTGCTCATCGATTGATTAATTTGTTATATCACCTTTATTGTTAGATTTTAATAATAAAGTGACCTTCTTTAAAAGGTATAATAATAAAGATATAGAATCAGATAAAAATTATATGATAAATTAAACCCATATTTACACTTTATTCAGAACAACTGAATAAGATAAATATTCATAGAATAACTCATTAATTATCATTAGATCATTAATGTAAAATAACCACTATCTTGATGTTTCTGTGTGTCCTCGATATTGTCGCGATGCAATCAACTAGCATGTGATGCTGATCACGTGAAGCCAAACATTTACTATAGGACTTTTATTATATTACATAGGGTTATTATAAGGTTAGATTTTGCTAACTGGAACTTTTAAACACACACATTCCATGGTGCAAGTCTCGATCAATTATATTTTCGTCAGATTTTTATACTCCCAAACAATCTAAGATTTGAGCTCTGTCCCAGAATATATTAAAAATAGTTGGGACCACTTGGCGTGCGGCTTGCTCCTCTTAAAGATCTTAGAAAACCCGCCAAATATTTAACCGGCTTTTCGGTTCCCCGGGAAACAAAGACAAAAAAAAAAAAAAATAACCGTTCCAAAAAAACGCTTAAGAAAAAATTGGCTTTATCTTAGGGGCGGGTAACCCCCCCTTTAGATTTTTAATCCCAAAACTCTAAACTCCCAACCATAATACGAGCTTATAAGGTTTAAGCGTAGATTCACTCTTGCTTGTTTTATTGTCGATTCATAAGCGTACATTAAGGAGCACGGGTGGCGCCTATCGCGGAATAATTTTTTTTTTTTTTTGATTGATATATGCGGCTGCATATTTAACAGCTGAGCAGTTTAATACCAGCATGCAACCTAACATCATAACATCAATTATAGTACTTTATTACATGTATCTAATATTAAACTTGTCAGATGAATGTGAGAATATAAGACAAATAACTTGTTAATTAAACAAATAATCAGCAAAAGCATAGAAGGTATTGGGTTCTAATGACGCGTATTTGATATATCAGATATATTAAGATGAGGTTCCGGACTGGAGTTAAGACCCTCCCGGGGGAGGATAAAGTTCCTGATATTAAAAGGGGCCGGTGATCGGTGATATTATAATCCCGGACTGTGTTGTTTATTTTTTTTTTTTTTACCAACCTAAATCACAATTAATCGATCGGTCCGATTGTAATCCTTACAGATGATCGGGAAATACTGTAAATTAGTCGAGCTTGGAATTTTCCAAGCGATGAACTCAACCAATACTTTGTGACAGGTTTTAAAAGAAGAAGATAATGCTATCATTAAGAGTTGCTAAAAAACACAAGGCCGACCAGAGCAAGCGAACCGTTTTTTTTTTTTTTTTTTTTGAAATCTTTTCAGGGTGTGGTCATTAAAAAAATTTATGCTGCAGATAATCAATGTATCAGGGTGTGAGTCTACTGCAGTACTGTACCTCCTCATTGGTGAGGTTTATCGATCTGGGGTTTTCAGCCAAATTTTTTCAAATTTTTTCAAATTGACTACAAAAGGTTTTAGTAACGAACATTGAATTATATAGTACTTGTCATTGTTAACATATGGTATATCTTTGGCCAGTGTTGGGGGGGGGGGGGGCAAAGGCGTTTAACTGTTTATGTTTCGGCTTATATCGTTAATTAATTAATTGCACGGCTAGTTTGATTTTATAGCCCTGCTAGTATACTAGCAGTCGAGACTTCATAGCCAAAAAACTATAGATAAGTGTAGGTATATTCTTTAATCACACTGCAATATTGATGCATTTTCAAATCCGTGAAGATGACAATAAATGGCATAGAATATAGCAGCTAAGTGGGTTATACAGCACTTTTGTTCACGATGGTAAAATTTTTTTTTTTTTTTTTTTTCAAAACTCCATATCAAACACCACAACACCAATCGTCAGTCACTACGTAGAACATAAATTTAAAGACTAATACCTTATTATTGTACAATTTTAACAACATTTATTCTCAATCTCAATAAAGTTATCTCAATCTAATTATTGTTAACTTTGTCGAGATTGGTGTTTGGTGGCTCGCCCCCTCCCCCCTCGTTCCATATACATGTGTATTAATTAAGCTATTTACAAGATTTTTAGTGCCGCCGCTCTTTCTTGTTTTTCCTACTCACTCTTGTTTTAATCACTGATTACTTTTTTTTTTTTTTTTTGCTCTCTCTTTCTCTCTCTCCTCACTTACCATACCTTATTTTTTATTATCATCATTGACACATTTTTAATAACCCATTATCAACCTCTATTTCCTTTTTTTATTTTTATGATTTCATTGTTATCTCCTTAAAGTGCTGCAAATTTATTAGCTTTTAACTTGATCGTATCAACCCTTCAAAAACAAAAAAAGAATATTATCTCCAATCTACCAACTTTTTGTATCAATTTTTAAATGAGTAAGACCAAAATGTCATCATCAACTGCAACAACCCTCAAAACCACTAGTACCAATACAACCAACGGCTATGAAGCCAAAGTGAAAAAACCCACCAATACCAAGACTAAAAGTATAGTCGATTCGGAACAAGTACGAACCAGTATTAAAAAACTCCACGATTTGCGACTAGATCAGGATGAAGAGTGGCGGGATACTGCCGATTACGTTGCCAATGAATTACAAAACTTACGAACACGATGGAAAGAGCTGGATGTTTTGCGGAAAGCATTAACCAAAAACACAAAATCGCATTCTTCTTATAATAACGGGGTATCCTCGTCTAATGCGTCGCCTTATGCTAGCTCGAGTCGGGGACCTGGACGACCAGGTCGACGAGCAAAACGGCAAAAAGTTGAATAACTTTGTTACGTTGAAAATGATTTTTTTGCCATATTTATTAACACCTACTCTATACTATCTATTTATATTTTTTGTTTCTTTTTATATATATATGTATATAATAATAATGAATGTTTATGAAAATTTCTCTTTTTCTTTTTTAATTATTTTATCTAATGAATAGTTTGTCCAATAAATTAGTTTTTTAGATTCCTTTTTTTTTTTTAATTTTTTAATTTTTTTTTTTTTTTCTTTCTTTCTTGTCTATGTGTACACTCACCACCTGCACCACACATTAACCACCCTAGCGACGCACCAACTTTTCTTACTCTTACCAAACTCAAATTTCCCAGTAGGAAAAAAAAAGCCGCACACCGAAAAATCATAATAATATGAAAAACAAATTTTAAAGATATCTTGCGCGCGCACACACTCGCTCTCTCTTTGGTAATTGAAATTCATTCCATCTCCCCCACCAAAACCATTCATCCGTTTTATTCTTTTTTTTGTTTCATTTACCGTGATGGCTTATACCGTGACGGTTCATACCGTGACGTTTCATATCGTGACGGACCGGTATTTTGATCAGCAGCAGCCCTGGAGAATTAATCTATGATCTTACACACAAATCCCCGGGGGGTCTCAGATTTTTTTTAAGCTTTCTCATCGGAGCAACAGAATTAAGGTCGGATCGATGGGAGATGGCAATAAAAAATAATTTTCAAACTTACAATAGAAATTTTATTTTTCATGCCGCGCGCCGTAATGGGAAAATTAATTTAAACAAAAAAAAATCAAAAATCTATTTAAGGGGTGGGCCCTTGAGTTTCCTGATTAGTACCAATGTGTTTTCAGTGGAGATTAGTTGTTTTTTGAGTTGAGAAATTTGGTACATGGCTGGAGGGTATGATGTCCATTTTAAAACTTGAGTCTATAAAACTGATAACTAACAATGAGATAGGGATGTACAAATGGATGTTGACAGCCGTAATGGATAGGTTGACTATAAAAAGATGTAGAAATATATCAACAACCTAACTAAGCATTTGAGAAATTTATCGAACAGTGGAATGATAAGAAAAACTCAATACTTGAAGATACTTCCATCGCGTTCCTAATGAACCAAAAAGTTGTTTTAATGACTCTGCTCTATAGCTAGTTATACGATCTAGGTTCACCCAATTGAGAGTTTTGAAAACCATATAATAAAAAACATAAAAAAAAACAGGATATTGATCGATTCTTATTCTTAGAAAAAATACTATCCAGGCAAAATGATTACAAACCACTACAAAACTAAATGTGCATAGAGTGAATTATCAATGCTAATTGTGTCTTGAATACCTTAATGGTTAATCAGTCGAGTTATACCATAAGTAGTCGACTTCGTATTATTATGTGTTGATTCGAAGTGTAACCAAATTCGGGTTTAACTTTTTTCATCCCAAAAAAGCAACTTCCACAAATTTCGATCGAGAAGCTTAAATTTATAAGCTTGACTGGGGGCCCTCAAGCGCAAAAAAAAAAAAAAAAAAATTGATATAGTAATTTTTTTTGTTCCACTTTTTTTTATATTTTTTATTCCACTTTTTTATATATATTTTTTTCCTCTTCCTCACAAACACAGTTTATTTAAACCCTTCATCATCCACAAACGTTTTCAAAACACAATTAACTCGACAATTTATTAACAGTACAACATAAAACAATGGAAGGGAAAGAAATCCGTATCATAACTTTGCTAGTTATTGATACATGCTTCTTTTTCTTGGAAATCATTGTCGGGTACATTGTTCATTCGTTGGCGTTAGTAGCAGACAGTTTCCACATGTTGAATGATATTTTTTCATTGTTGGTAGCATTATGGGCGGTCAAGGTGGCCAAATCTCGAGGCGTTGACTCAAAATATACCTACGGGTGGCAAAGAGCAGAGATTTTGGGGGCATTGATTAATGGGGTTTTCTTGGTGGCGTTGTGTATGAGCATTTTTCTGGAAGCTATTCAACGGTTCTTTGACCCTCAAGTTATTACCAATCCGGTGCTTATCTTGTGTGTAGGGTCGGCAGGATTGGTTAGTAATATTGTAGGATTAATATTATTCCACGAACATGGACATTCGCATTCTCATGGTGATGGGAATAATAATGAAGAAGAAAACTTTGGACATAGTCATGGTGGAGTCAGAGTGGCTGATTTATTACCACAAGAGCATTTGAATGAACAAACAGCATTACTACATGAAGCTACCAATAATACATACGAATCAACTACCAATCCAAGTCCAACTGTAAACACTAATGATGATAATAATAATAATAATAATAATGATAATAATAATAGAACAAGATCAGCATCAATTAGTAGTGATACACATGAAAACCATTATCACAACAAGACAATCACCACGGTTAGAAACAAAAAATCTTTAAATATGCATGGGGTTTGGTTACATGTGTTGGGGGATGCGTTAGGGAACATTGGTGTTATTGGTACTGCATTATTTATTTGGCTAACTGATTATTCTTGGAAATATTACATGGATCCGGTAATTTCGTTGGTTATTACAGTAATCATTTTTTCATCGGCAATGCCGTTATGTCGGCGAGCATCTAAAATTTTATTACAAGGTGTTCCGCAATCAATTAACGCCGACGAAGTTAAAGAAGATTTGGTATCATTACCAGGAGTAGTAGATGTTCATGATTTGCATATTTGGATTTTAAAGGAAGATTTTTTCATTGCTACATTACATGTTAGTGTATCATTAAGTGAAGCAGAGTTTATGAAATTGGCTCAAAAGATTAATACCTGTTTGTTTGGACATGGTGTTCATTCTACCACAATTCAACCTGAATTTATACAAGCCACCTGGACTACCAACAGTCCCTCACAATCAAACAGTCGGTCCTCATCAATGCAATCTTTGGACAATGAAAACATTCCAAAATGTATAGTTGGCGGGAAAAGAAGCAGTGGTGGGTTGACTAAATGCAAACCTTACAGCAATGAATAATTAATTTTTTAATTAATAGTAAAAATAATAATAAATATGAATCTTTTTTTTTTTTTTAATAATTTTTTTTTTTAAGACGAAGTATTGTTTGACTTGAACGCGTCCAATGCCTGTTTACGTGCCTGGGTATGCGCAACCATTGGTTCTGGGTACCCGTTTTTTTTGGCAATACTACCGGAATCTCTCCCATACGGATCATGAATAGCATCACCTTTAACATCACAAAGTTCCGGAACCCATCGTCGAATAAACGTGCCATCTGGATCGAACCGTTCAGATTGTCGGTACGGATTAAAGATTCGGAAATACGGCTGTGCGTCAACACCACAACTACTACTAAACCCCCAGCCACCATTATTAGACGCAAAATCACCATCCATCAAATGGCGCATGAAAAATAGTTCGCCCCATTGCCAGTTGATTAACAAATGTTTGGTTAAAAAACTAGCCACAATCATTCGGCCTCGATTATGCATGTATCCAGTTTTTAGCATCTGCCGCATGGCGGCGTCAACAACCGGGAACCCAGTTTCTCCTTTAGTCCACCTTCTATAATGATCTTTATTATCGCTCCATTGTAAAGAGGCGGTTTTTAACTTGAATGGTTTGTTCATGCAAATGTATGGATGGGATACTAGGATTGATCTGTAAAAATCTCGCCATGCCACTTCACTAGTCCAATTTGCCACTCCATTAGCATTCATGTCCATCACTCCCCGTAATTGGCCAATCTCTCCATCACTTCGTTGGAAACCTACTGCTTTCCGGATGGCAGTTCGAGCTGCCAAATTGCCACTAGATATGTATACACTTAATAATGAAGTAGATTTTTCGCCCAACATGTCTCGTCGATCTCGATATTCCACTAATTTACCTTTAATCCAAATATTTAATTGTTCCAAGGCAACATGTTCACCAGCGGGCCACAACTCTCGCCAATATTGATGATCAGATATTTTCATATCAGCCGGTAATTCTGGAAGTTCAAATTTGGAATGTAATAATTTTGTCACATTTTCATTGTTGTAATCCAATTTTTGTAATATAGTTGTTTCGTCTAATAAATTCATATGTTGACATAAATGGGCAACCCATGCTTTATAATATGGTGAAAATACACTAAACGGTTTGTTTGAAGTTTTTGTTGTTAATTCACTCGGGTTAACCAAACAAGTATCATGATATAATTCCACTGCGATATTTTCTTTCAATGCGGTTTGAACCAACTTTGCTTCTCGTCTCAATTCATCAACTTCATATTCAATATTTGCAAAAATATGATTCGATTCATATTGTTTTGCTAATTCAACTAGTTTCGTTGGTACATCAATCCGTTTATCAATCTTTTCCACCACCAATGGTATGTTTAGTTTATTCAAATCATTATGCATAATTTCTAAACTTCGTAAATGGAAATCAATTCGAATGTTACAAAACACATGTTCCCTAATATCTTGTAAACACATTGTATATACACAAATCAATGGAACATTATTATCTCTCGCCAATTCATATGCTTTGGACAACCCGCTATTATCATACAATCTCAAATCCATCCTGTACCAAAAAATAACTGCCTTGCCAACTTTAATCGCATCTCTCCCTTCTCTACTTGATTCTAAAGATTTGTTCAGTTCATCAATTGGTTTTGGTATCTTTCCTTCTGCGTATTTCAAGGCTCTTTCATCACTAATCACATTATTATAGGTGGCTTTTGGAATGCTTGATTCAATATCATCCATATCGTATTCATGAGCGGATCGTTTCGTGCCTTTATTATTAACCTCTGGTTGTGGATCTTGTTGAACCGCTTGGTTTACCAGTGGCGGCAACTGATCACTTTCTTCGTTACCAGTCATATTATTGCTTATTAATATTAACAAATAAAATAATAAAACAATTAATGAAGAGAGAGAGAGAGAGAGAGAAAAATCAAATTATTTAAAAGTGGGTTTTTTTTTATTGTGGAGTTTTTAGAGAAAATGCGGTTCACGGTTCAAGCTTTTGGTTAGTTGCGCTTTCGACTTTAAAAACAAAGCGCCAAACCTGTTAGATATAAAAAAATAAAAATAAAAAATTGCTATTTTTAATGCGCGCGGTTCAACACCTTAATTAAGTTTTTTTAAAGAAAAAAAAAAAAAACCAGTTTGAAGCGGGGGTAAAAGCAACAAAAAAAACACCAGCGTGTGTGGTTAAAAATTTATGCTTTAATTTTGCCCTTGGCCAGCGCGGCGGTAACTCATAATTTGCTACTGCAACTTACCACGCCTGTACATATTTTGAAAAAAAAAAAGAAAGAAAAGAGGAAACTAATAAGCCTATTTCTAATTTATTTTGGATACTTTGAGACAGGCGTAATGTGTTTTGTATACAGCTATTATTACACCTAGAAGGATTAATTGATTATAACCTAAGGTGGATAAATTGCGAGTGATGGGGGGAAAAAAAAAAATACCTCAATTCTGAGGAATTCGACATGTAATAGTATTATCTAATCGCAAGATCTACTGTAATTATAAGCCAACTCCGCCTTGGAGTATTATGATGATTTGATGATAAATTTTCATTCTTGAGCCTCTAGGGTTTTTTTACAAAAGATAATCGGAACCAACCTTTTTATTTGTTTTTGGCATCCCGGAATTGACAAATAGAAGTTTGATTCAAGCATTGTTAACGAGTTGAATATTGATTCGCGATTTTTTTTTTTCTTTTTATTCTGCTAAGTTCTATGGCATAAAAATATAAAAGTTTGGCAGAAGCCATTGGTGAATATGCTTATTTTTTTTATTAATTCAGGGTCCATTTAATGTTTCGTCAAAACTCATGGATGGATTTTGGATTCCCCTTGTTGAGAATCCTTAATTGATGCCTTAAATTTATTTTTAATTTTGAGATTGAATTCATAGCCCGAAAATTAGTTAGCTCAAAGATCTAAGAATGTCAGGGCGTTAATACTTAGCAGCCTCGCATCAAAAAAATTGTTTGAATTATTTCTGAATTTGTGAGCCCCACAGAGTCTCGAACTAAACATCATCATATAACGCGGCATCTACTGTGAAAAACAAAACAAAAAAAAAGAAACCAAGCTCAGTTCGATCGTGGTGCTTGAGGCTTAGGTCCTATTCTGATCCAAAACTTTCTTACATATTGCATACAAGCAGCATTAAGTTGCCTGTTGGTGCAGGAGCTGAGTGGTTTTTTATTTTTTTTTATTACCAAGTTTTCTTCTAGAATTGTTAGTTTATTGTACCACTTTTTCGATTAGTGCCTTTCTATTATCTAGGATAAATTCTTCTTCCCTAAACTATGCGCAAACTTCCTTGGCTATCTTGATTATAAAACACTAATTGGGCCACAGTACTTGTGAATCGGTTTTCGATGAGCAATATGTCAATATATGCACTGAAACAATTTTGCGATCTGAAGGTTGCTGTTAGGAGGGGGCCGAGGGGCTTTAAAAGGTCATTGAACTTTTAAGAACTTGAGTTAATTCTAATGGGGATCAGCGGTGCATGTACGCCATGTGATATCATAATCCATCAAGTTATGAGCGGTGTTTGTTAAATTTTGTGCGTTTTTATTACGTTTTGCCGTATTCTATGCGTATTCATGGCAAGTACTGTTTTGTTGAGAAATAAAAAATAAAAAAATTTAAAAGCCTCATTCTCTATAGACTTCATCTCTCTTTGTTTTTTTTTTTTTTGTTTTTTTTGACGCCTGGCTCCTGAAGCGCCAGTGAAATTAAACTCATCAAGTACTTGGTCGGTTTGTTTACTTGCCTCTTTTGAAAAAAAAATATCCAGCCGCAGTTAAGTATGAAAAAAATTGAATAGGATAATAAACATTTCAAGAATGAGCCACACGTATTTACATATCATCGTGCAGTATTTTGCTTTGTTCACCATGGCTGGTATTGATATTGCGGCATTACTAGTTCATTCCTAGGATCCTCTCCTCAATTGTTATGTGCTGTTGTTTTTTCCTCCTCTCACTTTCTTACCTACTTTATAAGCGAGTTTTTTGTATCCCCGATTAATGAAAGACATAAATTCTTTTTAGAACAACCTTGTTAAATACTACTTATACCACCCAAAAAAGCTGACCATAGCGCCGGTAACCTAGCTCTGTGTAACTTTCAAAATATCTTTGCAGCAATTTGCATTGCATGAATTTTAAATGGTGGCTTTAAAGCAGTCCTTACCGAATCAAACGATGAGTTTTCTGATGATATTTCGGTTAGATATAAAATAAATAATGTATTCTTTTAAAACAGTGAACTAAGTAAGGGAAAAGAAAATACATTGAGTTCCTAAACTAATTATATATATATATATATATATGATACAATGAGAGGTTACAGCGCTAGCGCTTAGACCATCAGCAAAATTCACGTTCTTAGGCTCTGATTCTAGCTATTTATTTTATTTTTATGGTCGTTAGTACGGTGCGTGTTACTAAGTAGTATGCGGACTAAATTTAGGCCATAAGCGCCATCGTTTGTTTATATATTAATTAATAGAACTAAGCCACTATATAAACATCGTCAACTCTGTTCTGATTTGTTATTTTTTTTGTTTTTTTCATCAAACTTTACGCTATTTAGTGCATATCTTGGACCGTGTAGTAAGTTTTTACTGGTACTTAACTCTACGTTAGGTATAATGTTGTAGAAAGAATAAAATTCTGGCTAAATTTGTCCCACGCTTAAGGTTTTATCAGCAATTCGTTTGTGAAATTTTCCCGAATTTAAACGATAGCAATGGTTAAATTTTTATACTTATGCAAAAATACAGTTCCTCAGGTAGACTGCTGTGTATCCACTATTTTTTTGGGTTCTATGATATCAGGATCAACACACCAGTTGAGCCTGCCCTGCAGACACATTTTTCAAAGCAAAAGTGTCCCCCCGCAATTTACTGCTGGAGGATGCTCATTTACCCCTGATAATCTGCAATTGGAAACGAAACAGCAAACCCGCCAATCAATATAAAGTAAGCCTTACGACACGGTTTGAGGAAGCGTTCTTACCTACAATGCCTTCTTATCGCCACATCTTTCAAAAAAGTTCACCAATAAATTTCAAACAATAAGCATAATTATATCTGCCCATGAAGGAAATAATTTTATAAATTCAGAAAGGGAGAAGGTGCGGCTCATTTTGCATAAATTGTACGAGTTGGTTTTGATTCAGCGACTCTTTCTTATTTAACTGAGTGTGTGTGAATTGAACATGCCAATTGAAATAAATCATCAGAAATAAAAACTAAATACAAACCTATACATCCCATTTATATCAATAATTGTAAACCTTTTTTTAGTTATTTTGAAATCGATTCCAAAGTCCTAGATCGACGACCCCTGAAAAATTCTATAATTTAATCTTAAATTTGTAACTATAACCCCAAAACCCGTCCTCACTGACACTATTCACAGGACTATAAATTGGAGCCTAGCAGGTGGAGAAAAGCTCAGTGCGCTATCACTTCTTCGCCCATTGTTCCCATTAACATTATTTAATTGATTATTCCACACCATTTTTAGATTATTAAAATCCATCAACGTCATTCTCCCCGCTTCAAAATACCTATTCAACACAAACGATTTTTCAAAACCTACAAAAACCGGAGTTAGAGAATATTTTTGTACCAAAATTTTATTCCCATTCAAATCGCCATGTGCTACTCCTGATTGATGAACCAATTTCAACGCCGCAAAAGTTCTGACAAACAACTTATCCCAGTCACAAACTTTATTATTCCAATCATTATTATTATTATCTTTCATCAATTGTTGCAAAATTTTATAAAAATATAATTGTCTTGGTACTGCGTGGCGATAATCTGTCGCCATCAAAAACTCCTCCGGAATAATCGACGCCAAATGGTCGTTACATTCAATACGTATTCTAATCCATTCATTCAGCGTAATATATCCATTCAGCTCATCTAGCTGTTCCATCAAAATTGATGGCGATTTATAGTATTGCGGCGAATCGCTGATTTTGGAGTTCATCACCGAGGTGTACAAAAACGGCACCACCGTGCCTTGTAAATGGGTCATGCACGTCAGAGCGTCAACCTCTGCCTGGTAAATATGCCAAACCATGTTGCGCATCTCCGTCATCTCCACAAACCTTTTACTGTAATAAACACCATTATGTTTGAATAACGATTGTTGTTGTCCAGTGGTTTGAGCACTAGTTGATTGCATGTTGAACTTGGAATACCATTTTTCCTGTACTCGCACAGCAACTTTTGGAATCTTTATTATTCTAGAGATGATATAAGGTTGATCGTCTCCATGTACTGATTCTTCTTCATACCCATATGGTTCTGAAGATACTGTATCAGTCAAGGAATCTCCATAATAACAATCTTCATCACTCTCATAGTTATAATCAACCAAATTAAAATTGCTGGTGTATACATTTTTTGTAGTATAATTAATATCACCAAATTGTAAAAACGGTACTGGGTCGTGGGTTTTTAAAACTTCCAAATTGTTAGCAATCTTATTGATGTATACCTGACCATCAATTCTACCAACTGGCGCCTCACGTTTGCTAAGGAACGTGTACATCGTACCTGGGAATTGGCGGGAGATGAACTGCTCGTTCAAAACGTAATCCGGCTTTTTCCCGCGGTATGTTTCGCTATCCATTAATAAATATAGTATATTGTAATGGGATGAATTATTAAAAGAGGGGGGTCACACTTTCATATATCAATTGATACCTTCTTGTGTTAGTCCGAGCTGGTAATACCTTTGTTTAGATACCATTGTTTGCCCAGCACGCTATGGCGAATTTTACCAATACCACCCATTGTGTGTTCTAATGCAAACTTTATTTTCGAGGTTCTATGTGATTTTCATGTCCCTGGAATCTCGCCAAAACCTACTACTCACATAAACATTGTCTCACTCCCTATACCCATTCGCCCTTCAAAGCCGCCGAAATGTCTCACACCACGGAAAAATCGTATCGAAAAGCCCAGCTTTTTTTACCCGTTTTGGGCGAGAGCATGATGCGTCGTCTCCACTTTCCCACCCCCTTTTTTTTTTTTTTTTTTTTTTTTTCCACCATCTCAATACCGCCGCCAGTGGATTTTTAATAGCCAAATAGAAATGCATGACCACCAATCCGCACACGCAAATAAAAAAATTTCTAACACCTCATCACCACCACAGTTCTTCTTTTTTTTTTTTGGTTTTTGGTACAAATTTTTTTTTTTTCAGTTAGTTTGTTAATAATGAAACACCGGCTTGTCAATCATTCACGTGTATATCTATTCATACTCGCCATCATTGCATTACTCCTCTTCACCAACCGGCAAAGCGCGACTACTACAAACACACCACGCAACAAATTAGAGTTTCTGGCGATACCTGATACACCATCGGCGCTCCCCGTTGACAATGGTAATAGTGAGATGGATGTACCGTTTGGAGTGAGTTATAGCCCGTTGACGGCTACAGGACACTTTTGCAAAAGCGCGTCGGATATAATTGATGATTTGAACACGATTAACAAGAATGGGATTGATACCGTGCGTGTGTTTTCACCAGATTGTGGTATCCTTGATTTTATACCCAAAAATATGCATGTAATTTTGGGCATACACCCATATTCACAAACTCATGGTAATAATAATATAAATGAATTGATGAAATCTCTGGAAGACCAGTTGAAAGAAATCCACAGTAGTAACAAATGGGGACAAATCAAAATGATTGTGGTTGGTTCGCAAGGAATTTTCAACGATGATTATAGTAGAAGTGATTTGGTACTACTACTACACCACGTTAGAACACAACTAAAAATGCGGTATAAGAAATTCAATGGATTAATTACCACTGCGGAACCTGTACAAAGCTGGGTTTCCCCAACGAAATACAACGCGGCATCAATACAAGAATACAAAAATTTCCAAACTAAACATCAAAACTTATTAACAACGACATTCACACTTGATCAAGATTCCACCAACATTTATAATACTGATGGAGAGTTGGTGGAAAATACCGATATTTGTAGCGCGGTGGACGTTGTATCACTAGTAGTACACCCATACTTCCACGCAGCGCTGCTGCCCCATGAGGCCGGCAGACTAATAAGTAGAGACGTGCGATTCGCTAGATATTTGTGTAGTGATGATTTTATCGGTCGGGCACATAAAGATGGTGATAATAATAATAATAATAAAGCGGAGATGCTTGAGGATATAGATACTACGAGCCCCAGTCCGCCAATTGTTGTACTAGAAGCCGGGTGGCCTAATAAAGGTTTTAGCAATGGCAATGCGGTTGCTGGTAAAATTGAGCAAAAGATTGCACTTAAATCAATAATTAATGCTAAAGATACAAATTCTTTAAAAAGAATTCCAACAATATTGTATTCTTTTTTTGACGAACAATGGAGAGATGCCGGAGAATTTGATGCAGAACAACATTTTGGTATCAACATTCATTACAATACTACATAATAATACAGTCTTTTTCCTTTTTATCCTTCTTATCACTAATATTTTTCCGTTGCTTGTAATTTTGAGTTGCCAATTCTTGATTCTTTTTCAATCGTTCAACGGCGCGTTCATCACCACCTGTCGCAGCCTTTCTATACCAATTGGAAGATTGCAAAATATCTCGTTCAGTACCAATACCATTTTCCAAAAAATACCCTACGGCAAATTGGGCCTTGGCCAGCCCACATTCTGCCGCCCGCATAGCCCATTCGTACGCCTCTTCTTCATTTCGTGGTAACATTGGCTCGGCTCCTACCATATACCATGCACACATTGCCAACATTGATTGAGGATCGCCTCCTAATGCGGCAATGGTATAATAATGAATGGATAATGCAGCATCTTGTGGACATTGTAGTTGCCCATATTCATAAGCATGGCCCAGCTTTGCCGCTGCTGGGACATAATTCAATTCTGCCGATTTGACATATAGCTGAACTGCATATGAATAATCTTTAAAAACAATATCTCGATATCCAACTTCATAAATTTTAGCCAATTCATAAGGAGCTTGTGGGAAAATTTCATTAGCCGATTCAGCACTTCGAGTCAACCATTTGATCCCCTCTTGTTTGACACTCATGTGGCTGGTCATCCCCAATCTACCATAAAAACATGCCAACCCTAAACGTAACATGGCCCCTGGTTGATTCTTGGATGCTGCATTTCGTAAAAATTGCGCTGCTCTTCGAACATCTTTTGAACAACCCCAACCTTCTTCTAAGCATAATGCAGTTCTATAACTAGCTTCTGAATGACCGTGTTTCCCGGCTAATTGGAACAATGCAAAAGATTCTTTCAAATCTGGTTTGCCTAATGCTCCTGATGCATATGCATCACCTAATAAATATTGTGCATCGGCAAATCCTCGATCTGACAATTTTCTCAAATGACTAATTGCTTCTTTTAACAAGTCTTTCTTTAATTTTTTTTCCTCCTCTGCGGTTAAAGAATTGGTGGTACCATTATTAGCCGCTTGGGTGGCGGCTTGAAACCCGCTGCTTGTACTCAACGTACTCATATGTTTATTATTATTATTATTATTATTATTAATATCTGGTAAAGATGAAGTGCTGTGTGCAGCATTAGTATTATTGGTGGAGTTTAGATATTCTGCAGAGTTTTGAGTAGTTGATTCGGAGCTAACCGAGCTTGATGATGATGATTTATTTATTGAAATAGTGCCACTTAATAGCGCAGTTTGTAACATGTATTGCGCAAATTGGAATTGAATCACTGGGTCGTTGGATTTTTTGGCATTTTTTCTATACAATTCAATGGTTTTGATTCTAGGCATCAAACTAGCATTATTATTCCCCATCTGTGGAGCCAAATATGATTGTGACAAATCAAACATTGATGCAGATGCAAATTGTGATGCTAGTTCATTAATCGAGGGACTGGCTGTGGATGGTCGATTAATATTATTATTATTATCATATTGACCAAAATCTAATGATGAAGCTGATGATCGCGAACTCATTGGTCGGCTACTATTTCTTCTCTGTTGTTGTTGTAGTGGAGTTGGTAATAACTGTTGTGATAAAACTGATGATTGGGAATTAGAATGCTGGTGTAGTTGCTGAAGTGACTGTCTATTGTTAGTATGACCTATATTACCAGAACTTGACGCTCGTTTATGGTGTGAGTTTCGGCTTTTTTTCAAAGCTGCTTGTGGAACTGGTGTTGGAGGTGATGATGAGCTGGCCGGTGAACTGGAATGTTTTAATGGAGAAGTAGAACTCGGTTGGTATGCTTGGTATGAACTCAGCCGGTCCTTACTAGTACTTGGTGTAATGCTATTATTATTATTATTAGTATGATCCTCATTAGGTGGTGTTAATTGCACCGGTGGTTGATCAGACTGCATGTTTGTCTTGAATTGGTATGTAGTATTAGGGTTTTGGTTACTGTGCGTTTCGAGCCCCTAATTATTATTATTCGTTTCACTGTCTTTTTAAAATCGATTGGAATACTAAAAAAAAAAAAAAAATTCTAAACAATTAAAAATGATATCAAAAATTTTTGTTGAAAATTATTTTTTAATTGAAAATTTTGTACTGTAATTGAGGAGAATGAACAAAATCAATCTATGCGTACTAGTAGAATTTTTTGGCCGACAAATCTTCTTTATTTTAAAGTTTAAACTTTGAGTGTGTAAAAAAGTGCACGCAGGAGAACAAGGTCGACAAACTTTAAAAAAAAAATTAATAATAATAAAATCTTAGTTTGATCGATTGAGTTTTGTCTATTAACAAGATCGTTTAGCTCAAACTTTTCGAACTCAAAATATGTGTCGAATAGATTTTAGAGTTTCAAAAAAGATGTCGTTGTTGGAAGAAAAAAAAAATAAAAATAAAAATAAAAAAAAGAGAGAAGAAAAATAAAATAAAAAAATTTTGCCTTAGGAAAATTAGAATAGAAATAAATGATGCGTTGGTGGACCATCAGTCCATTAAGAAAAATGGCTGGAAGGAAGGAAGCGACAGAAAAAAAAAATTAAAAAGGTTTAGCGGCGCTTGAATGGTTGGTTTACCAGCGCTTAGGGAAAAAAGTAACAATAAATTAATTGTAACATGCCTTCGCAGCGTAATATTAGCATAACGTAATAAAATTCTAATATGAAAAAGCATCGCCCCCCTCGGAAACAGAATAAGAAAACACTAAATAAAGCGGGTTTAAAAAAGAAACATACAAAAAAAAGGTTAAAGAAGCATTTTAGCCTCCTTGATTTGGTGATAATTGTTTATAAAAAGGTTGGTAGATAAAACTACTAGATTTGCTTCCATATTGTAGTATGATGTTGTCATATCGATACTATTGTATGGCAAATCTTGACAACGATTGATGAGCAAAAGCTTGTATACAAGTGGCATATATTTTTTTTTTATTTTAATTTTTAACTTTGCTCTTTGTTACGGAAGCTGACGTATACTTGGTCAACGATGAATAATCACCGCAAGTGTTTGATAATAATAATAATAAAAAGTAGCCACTTAGATGCTAGTAGTTGTGAATCAACTAGTTCCAATTGAAAACAATGGGGCCTTACATGTTACAAAGAATCGTGGAAATAACGGTTTGAAGAGTTTACAGCAGCTTGAAGTTGACCTTTCAATCAAGAAAACTTGGATTGTTAACGAGAAATTCTGATCCTCGTTTAAAAGAAAAGAAACAAAGAAAAAAAGCTGAAGCCCCAAACTTTATCCCTTCATAGTTATAGCAAACTCAAAGTATACCTCAGTTATGTTTTGGTACAAATTCATCGGTACATATATATGGTTGGTTAATTAACATGCCGTATTTAGATTTTCGGATCGGTACTTTTTTTATTATGATTAACCGATTTAAACAAATGAGACGATTCTCCATTCTTAGACATGGAGCGAATAAATAATGTACCAATTCCGTTGAATTTGCGAACAATCGATCATTATAATATTTAAACTATTGCTTATGGAAAATGGTTCCAGCGAAATTCCAGCTATTTGGTACACATGTTCAAAATCATTCGTCAACTTGAATAGTTGTCAAATCTGAACTTTGTATATCTATTTTTAGAGTTTTACTGGATGCATGCATTGTTGAACTCTGCGATGGATTTTTGTGTGTATAAATAAATAAATAAAAAAAAAAACGGCCAAAATGCTTATTTTGAGCCGTCAAGCATGATTGTAAAATTAAATAGATACATGTATTTGCAACAACTAGTTCAAACTTTGAAGAACCTGACATTATTCCATTGGCAAAACCGCACTTGAGGTGACTTTTGGTCGAGAATAAAAGGCACTGGCTTCGTATATATATGTACATCAACGTCATAGTCCAGCACCCTTATTTTTATATATGAAGCTGCAAAATAGTGACTTAAAATATTTGACAAATTTTGTTGCGAGTCAAGCTGCTTCATTGCGAACCATATAAAACCTGCATTAGACTTATAAAAAACTTTGTCAAGCTGAGAATTTTGATTTAAACTGTGTGTCTAATTTTTCTGGATCAAAAATTTAAAATAATAATATTTGAAAAACAGCTTGAATACAAAATAAAAGCCATTAAAAATAAACGTTAGCTTAATTTTAGCACATTTCGCATCTTTGAGATCTCCACAAAGCTTTGTGTCCACTGCGTTTGTAATAAAAAAATCAGTTAATTTTCACCCCAACGGTAAATTAAAAAGAATACAAGCGTAAGTACGTGTACACACGCTTAAATAAATAAAGCTTAAAAAGATTCAATAGATTCAGATCTATTAATAAAACAAAACGAAAAAGGGGGGAGGGGGAGAAATATTTAAGCTTAATAAAATCGGAAGGGGCCGATCCAAAGTGCGGTAAGCAGCGTAGTTTCTGCTTAATAAGCGGTTGCATAAGCTTACAAGTTTACAAAGGTTTATCTGATGGTAGCCGCCAAATGCATTAATACATTTATGTATTTACGATACGCTTATAAGTCTACAAATTTAGAGCTACAATATCAATTTTCATGATCATTGAGGTACAAGCTTTACGCTGAATTTTAATTACAAGTTCTGCAGACAAGGATGAATTTCAATACTTTCCGGGGTAGACTGAAAATTACAAAAAAAAAAAAATTTAGTTTGTTATCAACGGCTTTGAGACCGATAAATGCTAATTTCGTGAAATTAGTGATGCCAAAAAAAAAAAACAATTGGGAGGAGAGGTTTTTTTTTTTCTTGGTTTTTCCCAAATCTTTTCAACATCACTTTTTTCCGCTACAGTTATATAGATATCTTTATTTTTTGTTTTGTTTTTTGATACCATTTGGTTATAAACAAAAACTAGTCATGATCTTTTTTGTCAATTTGATATTAGTATGTTGAGTGGTTTAATCTACCCATGGAATTGTTTAATAGCGTCAATACAGACAGCCAGTTGTTTTATACAAGTAGGTAAAAAAGAAAAAGAAAAATAAAAGGGGAAAGATGTCTAGTTCAAATTTAACA
>JAJLUN010000055.1:52191-72017 GCA_030564365.1 Blastobotrys arbuscula | reverse complement strand
TGTAATTGAATGATCGTCTCCTTCAACCGGAGTATCAGCTTCTGATGAATCTGAAGATTCACCACTTGATATCCTTTTTGCCTCAATGTTTTCATCAACGGAGCTCGACAACCCAGCAAACTCCACACTTTTTTCCTTCTTGAGATTCTTTTGTTGTTTTTTACGTTGTCGTTGGTATTCTCTATATGCTAATGATTCATACACATCAGCAGTTGATTGTGGACCAACAGAATCACTTCGTCGGGCTTTGGTCAACCTACTAAACATGGATGAGATTTCGTATGGTTCTAAAAACGTAGCATCTTCAACTGATGATGGGATATCTTGGTATTGAGATGCAGGCACAAAGAATCGTCGAGGCAAAATGAATCCATTCCGAATAATGAAACGATAGATTGGCGGTAATAGAGTGTGCAAAATCTTTTTCATTAATGGTCGCCATAACCCAATCAATGTAACGCCAACAATTACACGTAACACAGTGCCCAAAACTCCACTGGTTTCAAAGGAATATGGAATTTTGCCAAAATTTTGTGGATTGGTTCGGAAATAGTGCCATTCACCAATTGAAACTCCCATCAAAACTCCCAAAAAGGCTACTGCATCATCAAAACATGGACAATCATCTGCTGGTTCTGGATGGATCCAAACCGATAATAGAATGGTTGGGATTATGACAACAATTGGCATCACACTATCTGGGTTTAACAAGAACGCGTCCATAGCAGGTCCAAAATAATATCGAATCCACCATAATAAACTACCAATCAACGTGCCAACCACAATATCACAAAACCCATGCATACCACAATGAACTCTGCCCCAAACAATAGTTAGTACATATACAATGTTTAAAAAAATGGCAATATAAAAAAAAATATCCATCATGTTTTGTTTATTTTCAAACAATGTTTGAAAAATCAGCAACCCAACACTCACGGCATTAGCAGAATGAGTTGATGGGAACCCATATTCTAAAGCCGCACTCCCGCTCATTGTAATTCTATGCAACGGGGGGCTCAATGGTCTAGGTAAACACAACATATCCTTTAAAACACCAGTCACATACACCCCTACCGCTAATACAAACACTAGTGACCGGCCAAACTCTGAAATGCCATACCAATATCCAATCGGCAACACAATGACATAAAAAGTATGTGTACCCAAATTCGCCGATAGTGCGAAATACAAGTCTAAAATAACGTTACGCGACCTGCGCTGTAATGCGGCTAAATATGGAGTTTCTTCTCTAATTAATGGTAACAACAAGTTTCGTAGATTGTATCTCCATGTAGGTAGTCTAATTTTGTAATGATCTGGTGATTTGTTCCCGGCGTCTTTATCTTTATTGGGAGTCTTTTCATAAGCGGCCAATAAATTTATTAGTGATGAAGATCGATCGGTAATATTTAATGGGAATTCTTTGGAATTGGCATATTCGTTTTCTGGCGTCAATGGATTGGATTTGATAGTTGGAAATGGGACCACGTCGTCTTCTTCAATGCATTCATGTTGGTGATCTTCGGGTATTAGTTTAATGTCCATTGTGATAATATAAAAAAAAAATTTTAAAATATATAATAAACAACGAATTGGACGTCGCGGTGTGGTGTGAAAAATAAAAAATAAAAAATATTAAGAAAACAAAAAAAAAGTCGGCCGACAAAGTAAAAAAAAAATTTAAAATTTTTTTTTTAAACTCAAAGTTTAGTAACAGTTTAAGCGTAACAAAACCAACCGTTTTATTATTATAAAGAGCCAGTGGGAAAAACAAAAAAAAAAAAAAAAGATCAAAACGTTAAATATGGTTGGTGCGTATACCCAGAAATGCTTTGATTATTCAGGTAGCTAGAAATTGTAGTTGTGAGAATGGTAATTTTTTTTTTTTACCTTATTTTTGTGGTTATAATAAAATGAATGGGATGGTAACAAAAAATATGTAATAAAAAAATAATAATAAAAAAAAAAGGGAGTGAGGTTAATTATGTCTATTAACAAACGAGTCCATTTATGCGTGCGGTAATCTTATAATATTAATTATTTGTTAGTTTTGGCAACAACAACAAAAAAAAAAAAAGCTGGGGCGAAGGAAGGCGAAGAAATGAAATTTTAAGGGGCCGGCCGGGGCCGCAGTGGTGTGGTGCACTATAGTTGTTTGTAGGAAATAAATCGACATCAGCCATTAAGAGACGCTGAATTTTTTTGTGAAATTTTAACGCGCGTTTAGACAAAACCGCCGGAATTTTTATAAATGTAGTCTACAACAAGCAGATAGTTCAGGTAAGAAACAAACCCGTCTTCTCGTCTAACGGCTGAGCCTGGTTTAGCAGTTGTCTAGGCAACAAATGGACTGGTTTTCCTCTCTGCATACGTTTCGTACAGATGAGATAGTATCGTGGTTTTTGGGGAGGAGTGGGGGAAAAAAAAAAAAAAAAAAAAAAAAAAAAAAGCCCTAATTATATGTGTTTCCTATCCTAAGTATTGAGAAAAAAAATTATAATGAGTTGAAATAACTAAGCAAATCCGCCAAACATCTGGTTTTCAATGCATCATGAATTACATGTTCTCTCCACTCTTCGGACCGTTTGAAATTATCAACTACAGTCTCCACCATCGCTTCGGTAAGTGAGTTATGGTGGTACCCATCTGGTAACTGCAAAGCTAACTGTCGAATACATTTCAACTCTTTCATGTCTTGCACAATTTCTTGCCGGTCATGCATCATATTCCGTGGAGATTGGCAATACCGTCTCCATTCTTTCAACAGTGTATTTTCAATCCCTTGATTCCAAACCTCATCATCGCCTTTCCATTTTGAATATCGATTAATAATAAACCGTTTAGTTTGTTCATACATTTTCCGATCATTTTCTCTTGTTAAAGCCACTGAGTGGGAAACTTCTCTGCCAATAGTATTATCATCATCTAAATTAAACAACAAAAATAGGGTCCGTTGACGGTCACTTAATGGCACTAAGAAATGCATCATTTCATAATCTTCAAATAATTTGATTCGAAATCTTATGTCTCTGATAATACTGGATGTTGCTGTACCAGATGGTAAGGGCATGAAACATGTGCCCATGTAGTCCATTTCATCGATTTTTAAATCGAACTTGTACGCACAGTTCAACATTTTTTTGTTGCTGTAGCTATTACTGTTATTTAAAAAAGATTTATTGAAGCGTAAAAGAATAGGTTATGGATTAATATTTAGTTATATATAAACTCAAATAAAAACAACAAAAAAATTAGTGTTTCAGTTTTACACTAATGTAGAACAAAACAACAAAGAAATGTTTCTCCAGATGGCTGGCTCTCTACCCTAGTAATAATTTATATATCAGATATTTGGGACGGATAAATTAATTATAGTAGACTAGTACTGTGATGAGCTGTGCGGCTAGAGGTTATTGGACTGGCCTAAGATAAAACGCGCCCAAAAACAATAAATAAAAAAATTATTTTGGTATAGTAGTATATAGCTCTTTGCAAATGTTTTGGTAATTAAATATCTATCAAGTCATTCAGCAGTGTTATCTAACGAAAAAATAGCTTCAAAAGAATATTTAAACAATAACTACAGATTTGTTTACCTCTTGAGAAATATGTTTCCCGTTTTTATTGCGCCAAAGGACAAAATATTTGCTTGCAAAAACAGAAATATGATACGCATCGATTACCGCCGTGCAGGATGCGGCTCGCTACAAAATTAATGTAGAACATAAGATACACGATTTTTTCTTGTCTTTATGATACTTGTTTTTCTATTATTTTTTATTTTTTTTTCTACCAAAAATATATAGCGCCAGATACTAAACAATGTAGATGCTGAGTTTCTTTGTAGCTACCCATGAAACCATACCATTTGAATATTGTTGTCAACCCTTACGTCTTAACTATTAACAGTATAACTATTGTTAAAAGATTTGGCGGTTAACCCTAGATATGTGATTTTAGCATCATCTAATGTAATTGTACTAATAGTATCAGCAGTATTATTTACTGTCATTTAAAAGTTATAAAATTAAGCAGTGATAGTTGGCACTTTTTTGTTTATCCAACCCTGATTACACTATGTTTCTTAACCATTTTGAGCTTCATTAAGCCGAGTAAGAAGCTTTGGTTAGGCAGTTGTGGTTGGGGTTCTGGGTCTAGCCCATAATAATTGTTTTTTTTTTTTTTTTTTAGTACTTAGTACAAAGTTTAAATATGCTAATATCAATGCAAGCAATAACTTAATCTACAAAGCTAGGTAATAATTCGACTTTTCCTTCTCAATAAAAATCTAAACGGTGAATGCGATTTACTCTCCTCACTTACGTCTTTAGTATCTTTTGAACCATTAGTAGTATCAGCCGCTGTCTTGGTGACAACATTCGTCCCAGTTGTACTTGAAGTATTATTGGTGGTATTTACATCTCCTGTGCTGCCACTATTAGGACCAGTTGGACTAGATTCTCCAGGATCATTACCACCTTTATTTTTCCTTGGTGCTGATGTAGATGACGGATGCAAGTCAGGAAAATCATTATGTTCAATAAATTGCACACACTCATCCAAACATAACAAGGGTGACCGATATTTGGCAACATAACTATAAAATTCATCTACATCTTTAACACCAACTCCTATGTCTGCCAAAAACTCGCACAACCCATCCAATATCCTTGTATTGTAATCAGAATCATCGCGCTCCAAAATCGTCCATCTTGCTTCGTTCACTAAAGACTCATCAAATCCTTTACCATCCCAAGACTGTTTGAACCTTTGTAAGCATTCTTCATCAATAACTGCGTTCCAAGCTACTTTTGTATATGTAGACCAATTCTCTAAACATGATAATGCTGATTGATACTCCTCTTTAATTAATCCTCTACGTGCATATCTCACAATTTGGAATGCTTGTTGTCTCCAAGTTTGAGAGGCAGATAAATTGACTAGTAAGCAATTGTATTTAAATTTGGACGACTTGCTAGTTTGACCGTAAATGTCCATATAATCTTCAAATTTATTGATAAATTCTCTAATATCGCTTGAGGTTGAGTGCTTTTTGTGTTCATGAAGATCAAATACCGGTGGTAAAATGTTCATATCATCTGGTGAGTATTGACTGCTTGAGTCGTCGCTAGGGTATCCTGGATAGTGGTATACAGTACGAATTGAACCACTACGAGTATTACCATTATTACCGCCAGCACTACTGTTACCAGTGTTACTAGCACTGCTATTAATATTACTAGGTGTAATCGTCTCACTATCACTGACGCCGACCATGGAGTCGCTTACCGCCGTTATGTTCATAGTATCTCTCGTCATTTTCAAAATAACCATTAGACTATAAGTAAAAAAAAAAAAAAAAAAAAAAAAAAAAAAAAAAAAAAAAAAAAGAACACAGTATATAAAAATAAGTTAGAATATCTTTTGGCTACGTATATTTAGGTTTTTTTTTTTTTTTTTGGTTGTTCTATTCAATATAATGTTGAGATACAGACAAACGATCTTTTACCAAATGTTTCTCCCGCTCTTGTGCGGCTTAACCTCCCGCCCAACGCATTATAGACCGCAGCCATGGTTTCCTAGGATATGATCACAAAACAAAGTTTATTTTGGGTGAAATTCAGGGATTTAAGCTCATTAATTACCCTTATTTGATCACCAACATTTTAAAAAGCATTTAACGTTAACAGTACCCATACTAAAGACTAAAATATTAAAAACAAAGTATCAAAGGAGCATCTACAAAAAGCACAGACCCATTAACCACTAACATTGTTTTTATTAGTGATTTTTATCATTCTACTGGCAGGATCTTATAAGCCGATGCTTATAGTGTAAGCTTATATGATTATAGCGTACTTAATACTGGGTGTACTAAGCAATGGAAAACCGCCTGAGCTTACCGCAACGCTATTTTTTTTTTTTTTTTTGCATAATTTCAAAAGCCCGATCGTTTCGTCTCATTTCGGAAGTTTACAAACACATAACAAACGCTTAAGCCCTGCTTAAAAGTGCCGTAGTTTTAAATAAATAACCAGGCTAGCGCAGCCAAACGGTTAAATAAGCCTTACTATTTTTTACTTTTACTGCTACTTTATAACTTTCTTACCACAAGCCAAAAAATAAAAATAACACCCACAACTTAATTAATTTTCTTCAAATCCATCCACAACCAAAACTTATCTCCTTAATTATATTCATCGCGATTTAATTTTTATATATTACCATTGCAACATTTATAAACTGAACCAATTTACCACAATTTTGTTTCAACTACGCGGGTCATACTCATCTCATCGCTGCTACCCGAAAGTTATCACCCACACATTGGGGAATTAAAAACAAACCTATAGACTCTACGCTTTTTTTTATGTTTTGTTTTTTATTAATAATTTTTTTAAAACTTTAATACTAAATAAAAAAGTGTAATAGAATAACATGTCAGATAAACAATCATTACGGTCCAATTCGCCATCAAAGCGTCGATCATGGCTCTCATCAACCAGTCCATTTCGAAGCAACAGTCAATCATCCCGAACTGATTTTCAAGGAAAGAGAGATCCAAGTCCAACTAGACGACCCAGTCGGCCAAACTCACCCCTGAAAAAATCATTATCGGTGGCCAGCCGAAGAGGCAATACCAATCAACAATTTTCAGAACCAGTTCCTGTATTAGAACCAAGTGCTGCGTATAAAATTTCGCCAACAACAGACCCTACTAATGAAACCAGTTTCGATACCGATACCGGATCTCCTAATTTAGAAACAAGCATAAAAGAAGAAGATGAAACAATTAATGTTAAAGTTGTAGCGATTGGTGATGGGAATACGGGCAAAACATGTTTATTAGTTACATACTCTAACGGAGATTTTCCAGAAACCTATGTTCCAACAGTTTTTGAAAATTATTTAACCGAAGTCAAAGGGCCGAATAATCAAACTATCGAGTTGGCGTTGTGGGATACTGCAGGGCAGGAGGAATATGATCGTTTAAGAGCACTGTCATATCCAGAGGTAGATGTTCTGTTGGTATGTTTTGCAATTGATCAGCCAGCTAGTTTGGATAATGTTTATGATAAATGGTTGCCGGAAATCACTCATTATTGTCCAGATATCCCATTCATATTGGTAGGATTGAAAACAGATTTGAGAAAAGATTCCAAAAGTTTGGAAAAATTACAAGCTAAAGGACAAAGGCCATTAACCACAGAAGAAGGTAAAAAGGCAAGCCAACGGTGTGGTGCTTATAAATATATGGAATGTTCAGCTAAAAAAAGGGAAAATGTGGGAGACATTTTCAATCAAGCTATTTCAATTGTTATAAGAAATAGAAATATCCCAAACACTACTGATCTTTCAACGAGCGGGACTCAAAGAAGGAGAGAATTACCGACACCTCCATCGACTACTGAAGATGGTGAGTATAATAAGAACTATCGTGGATCAAAAAAGAAGAAGCATAGGTGTGTCATTTTGTAAAATTATTATTATTAATTTATATATATTTTATTATTATTCTTAGCATTTAGCATATATATTTTATAAATAGAGTTAATCATTGTGATTATTCATTTTTCGATGGCGAGGGTGATGAAGGACCTTCATGGGCTGGTTGTGATTGTTGGTGTTTAACATCTTGATAGAATTTGGACCACAAATCGCCCACATTTTCAAACTCGCGCCCAACTGAAACGACGTTTTCTAGTGAACGATTCAACGCGTTTAAATTGGACAGCACATTTTCCATATTCTATAATTGTTAATATAATCACTGGATAGAGGGGGAAAAAAAAATATATGGACTTACGGTTGATATGTCAGCTAACAACGCGTCGCGTTGTTTCTCGAAATATGGCCGGTCCATGATTGAAAGCTATTAGCGGTGGTGATGTTAATAATAGTAGTGTTGGGAATATACAAAATAAATAAATAAATAAATGTTGGTTAGCGACAATTTTTACCACATCAAAATTTTTTGATCAACTAGAAAATAGAATTAAAAAAAAAAAAAAAAAAAAAAATGTCGCTGGAAGATGAGTTGATGGCTGACTTCGAGGATGAGGAAGATCAAGTAGTACAAGAAAATGGCCAAATAGAACAGCGGGAAGAGAACTTTGATACCAAAGTGGGTAGAGCGATGACGGATTTACAATCAGCAGATCAAGATATTACAACCGAAAATTTGCTGGATAATTTGGACTTGACGGGTACAGATTTAGAGACGGTAGCAACGTTAATGAAAGATTTAAGCCCAATTTTGGAACGAATACGGACAGATAACACCCCTCAGAATTTTCAAAACTCCAACACAGAAACCCATCCAAGTTATAAACTTTTGGTGGATGCAAATCAATACTCAGTACAGATTGATAACGAAGTTTTGATTGTGTATAAGTTTTTGACGACTTTTTATAGTAAACGATTTAAAGAATTGGAATCGTTGGTTCAACATCCGATAGATTATGCAAAAGTTGTTAAACAACTAGGGAATGATGTTAATATCGATAAAGAAGAGTTGAAAAAGTTTTTACCAGCACCAACAGTTATGGTGATTTCAATGAGTGCATATCAAAATGATGGGCAAGTATTATCAGATTATGAATTGGATCAGGTAAATAGAGCGTGTGATTTGTTATTAACACTTGAAAGTGCCAAAAATGAAATCACCGACTTTGTATCATCACGATTATCAATTTTTGCACCCAATATTACCCAAATAATTCCATCACACACTGCAGCGCAAATTCTGGGGTTTGTTGGTGGACTTCGAGGTTTAAGTATCATTCCTAACTCCAATATTCCATCTTTAGGAAGTAAGCGGGAGACAAAGATAGGATTTGGAATAACTAATACACAACGAAGGGGATTTTTGTATTATACTGATTTGATTCAAAAAATGCCTCAAGATAAACGAAACCAAGCGATGAAAATGATCAGTGGCAAGTTGGTGCTAGCTGCACGAGTCGATGCCCAACATAGTTGTTCTGATGGATCAATGGGATTAAAATGGCGGAAAGAGATTAATGAAAAGCTAGATAAAATGGTAGAACCTCCAGAAGTTACAAAGACAAAGGCATTGCCTGTTCCTCAAGAACGACAGGGGAAGAGACGAGGTGGGAAAAAATTTAGAAGAATGCGGGAATTGTATGGTGAGACTGAACTACAAAAGGCTCAGAATATAATGGGATTTGGTGATCGAGTTGGTGATTATGGTGATGATGAGGATGAAATGGTGACTGGGAAAATGCCTGGTAGTGGTAACATTAAAGTAAACATGGGAAATAAGGCCAGGCTGAATAAGAAAAATCAAGCTAGATTGGATAGATTGAAACAAGTACATTCGAATATTGAATTACCTGATGATGAAATTGTTATAAAGAATCCAGAAAATGTTAATATCAACCAAACCTCTGAGTCCAAATGGTTTGGTAATAAACGAAAATTAGATGATTCATTGGGCTCATCATCCAAGCGGAAAAAATAGGGTTATTTATAATTCCGTAACTTGTGTACGCGTTATTTATTTATATATTAATATTAGAAAAAAAAAAAATTTTTCAATTCTTTTTTTATAGTTTTTGTTCTTTAGACATACCAACGCGTAAAATTCGACACACCACATCTTTCATCTCCCTTTATCGCCTCCAATCACTAAAAGCAACCAATAACGAACTCAAGACGCTCTAGAAGAGGCGTAATAAGTGCTAAAGAGTAACGAACGTTAGTTTCAAGCCGAGCTCTTCAATATACCTGTCTCCACCGTCGCATAGATACCATCTTCACCACCTTGATTATTGAACTCGTTCATCCCTCCGTTTTCTTACCGTCACAACTTTTATGTAAGGGATATGACGTGTTCGACGATCAGACAGGGGGTGGTGCGGAACTATTGGTATCACTTAAAAAAAAAAGTTGGATCCTTCGTTGATGAGTTTGGATACATTTATTGGAGTTGTGCACTTAAGATCGGACAAAGGTGATAAGGGTCAGAGATTTGGGATTTATGGATTCTTGCCGTTGATGACATCTTTGAAACCAATTTGTAGAAATACGAATAAATACGGTTTCCAAGGAGAGATTTGACGGATGTGATTCGTGGACGTGTTGGATATGTAAAGCCGAGGATGTCTCCGTTTAGATAAATCTAAACGTTAACCTTCTTTTTGTGAGTATAAAGTTTGAAAAAAAGACAGTTACTAACTAATTTATTATTATGGTTTGTGGTGGTAGGGTTTTTTTTTAGTTGATCCCTAATTGGATTGGCGTTTTGTACATTTGAACGGTGATAAGCGTTGTATAAACCGGTTGATATAATTATAGGCTATATAAATACGTACATGTATACTTAGGAAATACCATTCTATCGTAAAGTTTATGGCCTGACGTTCACACATATTGCACTCAAAACATGATGGCCTTGGGTTTATTATAAACATGCTAGAAATTTTCAAAAAATTTCGGGCCGTCAACATCAACGCGTTAAACAACCTCGATATGGATCCCAGGTTTAGCCACTGCAAGAGAATTTGATTTAACGGTTAATATATTAGACTAAACGCTTCAAGATAAGATCCCAAAAGATTGACATTTATAGTTGGATGACTTTCAAAAAAACCGATAAGATGATTAGAATATAACTTGCCATAAAAAAAAACTTCAAGAAAAATGAAGCTGATAATTATAAATCGGATGGAAGGATTTCAAACCGAACGATATCAAAGTTACTTCAAAACCCATTCCATCAACACACAATTTCCTTAATAATTTTTTTAAAAAAAAAAATAGATTAAAGTTTATATTATTTACAGGAATCGTTCTAATAGGTTTTATAGGTTATGAGCTTTTTGCACCGATACTATCCGCAGAGCACTTCCGCATAGCCTGCAATTGATCAAAACATTTGGACTTCATATTAACATTCTCCGAAACACAATTTTCATAAGCTTTCATTTGAGATCCGCAGTCGTTCAAAATCTTTATGAAACTTGGAACCTTAGTTTTGACACAATTTGATAATGCATCTTGTTCCTTTAAACATTTGGAGGCGTCACCTTGGGATAGACATTTGTGGTATTCTAAAAATTCTGCTGGACAGTATTTAGCGACCTGATCTAATGTTAGTAAAATATGAATATTTATATTTAATAAGAAAAATGAAACGTACATCTTCGACTAATGCTTGGTCTAATAATAATGACATTGTGATGGATATATATGTAATATGTTGGTGAAAAATTCGATCTTTTCAATTAAATTTGATGATGTTTTTTGCTGATAAAAAAAATTAAAAATTAATAATCACTGGGACCGATCGTATCGGATTTCCTGCAGTCATTATCGGAATTCCTACAACAAATATCGGATTTCATGAAGTAATTACCGGATATCCGTTTGTTTTTTATTATTATTGCGGCTCGGTTTTTTTATAAGTAAAACCGGATCGGCAACTTATTCGTTTCATCTTCGCTTCGTTTCCCTGGCTCAATGCCACACGGCATGCAGTTCAGAATTCCAATCATCTGCAATACAGCAGGTGCACAACGGTTCAAAAAGTTTCTTATTTGTTTTGTTTACTGTTAAATTCCAGAATGTCTTTTATTTTTATATCTATTTATTTTTTAGCCTGCCAGTTATTTTTTTTTATCCAAGGATGCTATACATTATGCATTCAATAACAACCACCTAAGGTGTACCTGATTTTTTTAATTCTTCAGATTCAGATCTATGTATTTATAAACTTAATCGGATATTTCATTATTGGGTTTATCCACGTGTTTTTAATTTATTTATTTATATATTTATAATAATTATTCACCAAACAGTAGAATACCTCCTTCCCGAAACTTTTTATTGTCCTCAGAGTTTGTTTATTGTGTGTTTAGTGTCATCCGTGTGTATAAATATTTCTCGTAGAAAAAAATGTTTACACTTCGCTAAAAAAAAAAAAAAAAAAAAAAAAAAAAGACACGTTCAAAATTTTTTTATTCTTTTATTTTTTCCCCTTTGGAATAATTCATCATAATAATAAACAACAAATATTTACTAACTTTTTTAAATTAAAAAAGGTCACCACCACTTTTACTCACGGGGGGAACACTTACCATATTAACATTATACTAACATCACAAATACGACTAGACGAATTAAACGACACAGACGGCGAATACAAAAATAAATAAATAAATAAGCATACAGGATGAGCCGACCACTGGGGATTTCCAACGCCATTAACACCAATAACTCTCCTCGCGTTGTGGGATCACGGACACTAAATATTGGCGACGAGGTGACACTACCTGAGGGTCAACAGGGGGTACTAAAATATGTTGGTAAAATCCAAGATAAACGCGGGGAATATGCTGGGGTAGAACTGTACGAAGAATATGGGTCTTTAGGACGACATAGTGGCGAGTTTCAAGGTAAACAATACTTCCACACTTCAAAACCTAACTTGGGGTTGTTTATTGCGTACAGTAAATTGATTGGGTCGACTACCCGTCCAAAGAGTAGTAATATGATGCATCCTCCACCACTTCCAGCAACTGCTACTCCAGGTCGTAAACGGATGTCATTAGCGGCTAAGCCCAGTCTTGCTGCTCCTTCATCGATATTTGCCAAAAAGCCTGGTGCAAGTACTCCAGACCGTGTGATGAATAACTATAATAATACCAACGGGAAAAAGGCTCCGGGATCTGCTGTGGTGGGGAATACACGGCAGCGCCAAAGTTTTGGAGGTCCTATTCATACGCCGGCGACTACAAATAATAGACGAACTAGTAGATTATTCCATACAAGTATAGACGAGAGCCCGACAAAACGATTGGGGAATGGTTCAGCAAACAATATTAATAATAATGTTAATAATAATAATATGAATAATATCCATAGAGGCCATTCGACTAGTGATAGTTGGGGGTCGAATAATAGTTCGGCAAGCGCAACAACAACTAATGCTGGGGAGGAAATAGCCGCTTTATCTAAAGAATTGCGAGAAGCTAGACAGGCTAATGATGAAAACGACGAGCAATTGAAACATCAAAGTGGCGTTTTGCGGGATTTGGAAAAATCATTGGAAGAGTATGCATCATTGGAAGAGAATGGTAACAACAATGATAAAAATAATGGAAATCAAGCATTGTTGGAAGAAAGAGATCAACGGATGGCAAGCATGAAACTCGAATTTGAAGCGAAACGACAGGAGTTTAGAGATACCATTGACAACTTGGAACAAGAAATGAGTGAGATGAGTTCAGTTTATGAGAATGAGATCAAGAATTTGAAGGATAACATTCGACATGCTGAAGAAGTGATGGAGCGAGTGGTTGAATTGGAGCGGTTTGTAGAAGAGTTGGAGGACGGGTTGAAGAACAGTCAACACAATGAACAAAATGCGAAAGCTCAATTGTCACGATTGGCAGATATTGAGAATCGATTATTAGATAAGGAGCAAGAATTGAAGGATACCAGAGGTTCAATGGAGTATTTCAAAGAACTAGCGTCAACATCATCACCATCGTCCTCCAACAATGAAAATGGTGATAATGATGAATATAAAAAGCAACTGGAGATTGAAAAGAAGGAACGGCAAAGATTAGAACAGTTAGTTAAAGATCTGCAAGCTAACAGTACATCAAACGATCTTTTGAGCTCAGAACGTGCAGAACGAAAGAGATTAGAACAACTGGTGGAAGATTTGGAAATTAAATTAGCTAATAATACCCAATCAAGTGGCGAAAGTGAGGACTTGGCTACTGAGAAAGAATTGGCTGTCAAATTACAATCAGAAATTGAAAATTTGGAAGCAATGTTGGAAAATAAAATCTTTAAAGAAAATGAATTGGAAAAACAAGTTGAACAATTGAAAAAGACTCGGCAAACTAGCGACTCCCTGTCATCTGTTACCAGTCAGCCAACCGAACCAACTACTCCAAATTTATCCAACAACCACCACCAACATCAAAATTTTGAGCATGACCATTCCAATATCAACACACCAATCAAACAAGTGGATCCAGCCGCCGGACGGAAATTATGGTGTGGGTTGTGTGAAAGAGAGGGCCACGAATCTTTAGACTGTCCATTTGAAGATGAAGAGTTCTAAGTATTTATTATTATATAGTCAAAAAATCAAATTACAAAGAAAAAACAAACTGTTTACACTGGAGCGGCTGGTTTCTTTGGTACAACTGTAGGCCGCATATTAGGTAAAACGAAATCCATATAACAAGTCAACATCCCAATAACACTGGTAGCCAATGTGATCCAGGCAGGCTGGCCGCTACTCTGTTGCCCTGGCGCTTGTGATTTTGGTTCATTTAAAAACTGTTGGACTGCGGTAAATAGTGCTGCCCATGCTAACAATTTGTTCCGCAAGAACATGGCGGCCAATGGCAATGTGCTGGAAACCATGGAGGAGGTGCTATCACCGGAGGTTTTTTCTGGGACGTGGCGGTATGGCACGATCAAATCTGGACGTCGTTTATCAACCATTTTTTATTATAATTTATTGAATATTGTATTTGTCGTATAATAAAAAAATAAAAATGTCGAATTGTTGACAATTAATATATAATGAGGGGGGTAACGTTGGGGGTTTGTCCCAATGGAAACTGACGGGACCCCGATAGTGGTCCCTACTAATCCGTGAGGCTTTATTATTTACCAATTTATCACATTATTTTGTAAAAAATCTAAAAATTATTATTGAAAATACTAAATTTTTATTAGTTATGAAATATTTATAGTAAGGTATTACCAAACTTGGCGAAATCAACCTGCTCTTTAACCTCTTGGTCCCCCAATTTATACCCAATTCGCAACCGTAACTTGACCGCTGAACCAGGGTTCCCGGTAACTTTCATAACCTGATTAGCTTGTTCCCCGTTAGATAGTGAGTTTTGTGAGATTTGCTGCAGTTGAAGTTTTTGTGCTTTTGGTACAGCAACTTGTAGATTAATGTTGGTGATTGGTTGTGAGTTTGAAGAATAAAATTTGGCGGTAATAGTGGAGACCCCTGGTGAAGGGGTTTGTGGTTGTGGAGTGAAAGTTATTTTCAACCCATTGGTGTTGTATGCTTCAACTTCGTTAGCAGAACTTTGTGGAGTGGAGTTAGCAGTAGCATTAGGTGATTGTTGTTGTTGAGGTGGTTGTGGTGGTCCTCCTAATCCTAGCAAATCGTCCATATTGGAAGATGCGGCAACAGGTGGAGATGTAGGTTTGGCTGGTGCAGAATCGAACAAATCTAAAATTGATTGATTGGTGCTTGGAGCGGGTGTAGATTGAACAGGTGCAGGTGACCCAGCGCTTGAAAAGATATCTTCCAAAACGTTAGAACTACTTGGGTTGTTGTTGTCGCTGGTGGCTACTGTAGAATCATCACCAGTTAAATCCAATAATAAATCCATATCAGAAGCTGCTGCTGCTGCCGGGGTCTTTTTGGCCGCCGGTTTGATTTTACTATTCTTCTTTTTATCTGTAGCATATCGGGTTGATAAATCTTCTCGCAGTTCTGGTGCAGGCATTTTTTCCAATACCCCCTTTCGTAAACTATCGTGATTGAATAATCTACCATATTCTGTAACTCGTTGTTGCAATTCAATGTCCAAAGATTGGGATCGAGTTTCTAATATTCGTCGGATCCGCTCGATTTCACCAGAATTGCTGAATCGAGCAGTTAGTTTCATTAATGAATTGGCAACATATTCCCTAATATTGTCAGTAGAATAGCTGGAATCCAAAATAGTTTCTAATAAATTAACCAATTCATTTTCACTAACACTAATATTCAAATCATTATCTGTAAAAGATCCATTTTTCAACAATAATAATCCATATTCACCAATCAACCATGCACCTACCAAAGTTAATCCCTCTTGGGTGATATCTTTTTTCAATGCACTATACAATTTTTGAACAGTATATAATTGTAATTGTTCATCACAAGTAATAACCAAAGTAATAAATGCACTCAACACTTGTTCTTTCACAAAATTCCCTGCCAATTTCAACGCTCTTAGAATTGTATCAATATGCCATCGTTGATTTGGCGCAAACCTTTCAGCACTCATTGCAATTTGTGATACCAAATTACTTTTGAATTCATTATCACAGCCTTCCAAAAATTGCAACAGTTCACGTACCAACACACGGATATTTTGTTCATTAATCAATGCATATGCCAATTCCAATGCTCGTCGTCGAATAGAAATATCTGCATCTTGTAAGCATTCCAAAATAGTAGCTCGGTGTCGTTGCACAGCAGTTGGTTCAATTTCAATCACTTTCAACAAAGTATTTAATGCCACGTATTTGGTATTATTATCCTTATTTGCCAAAAATTTCCCCAAAATGTTGACTGCCAACACTCGTAGCCCACTATCTGCTTCAATGCCAAAAATTGTCAATACTGCTTCATATAAAACAGAATTACCAACGTTTTTAGAAGAATCGGTATTAGAAGCTACTTGTGCTAAAATATCATTCATTTGTTCTGAACTATTTGGATCATTGGCCCCCAAGACTCTCAATAACCGTAATGCTTTCACTTGCAAGAATGGATCACTGATACCAGTAACATCATGTTCTGGTGCATACCCACTGCTGCTTAGTGTCTTTAAAAGTTTAATAATAGTAGGAATTATCGGGTTAAATTGTTCAATTAGGTCTGGATTATGATCGCACATATCAATAATCAATGCACACCCACATAACAAAACACCATGATGCTTGTCATTCATCAATAATTTGGAACATTCTACAAAATTTTCTTCCAAATCTGGAACTCTCCTAATCAATCTCATTGCACATAATGCTGCTTTTTTTTTCAAATATGGATTGGACGAACTCAAAATCTTTTCAATTTGAAGATTAACATCTCTGGCCATTTCTTGAGATGCAATATTCCCCAATGTACACAACGCCAACGCAACAACATATTGATTTGAATGAGCCAAATCGTTTGATAACGAATTTGTTAATAATGTCAACACTTCTTGATTTTCATCCAACAACAACATTGTTCCCAAATACCCCAATCTTTTGTCGGTAAATTTGCTAGTAGCCAACAGTTTCAAACATTCCACTTGTCCAAAATGTGTTCTCTCTCCTAGTGTGAATAAATATAATAATTTGGCAACATTGGTCCTTCGAATCGATTGATCAGCGTAGTTATCACGAAAACTGGTTCGAATTGCAGCTGATTCTTTTTGAATCACCGCTCGTTCGTCTGCCAATGTTTTGGAAGCTCGTACTGCTTTTATAAAACTTTTCAAACTCCCCATTGCGAGTTAATAAACAATAATAAGCTAAGTCAAACGCTTCTTTTTTTTCGTGGGTTTCAAAACAATTGAAATTTGATGTGTTGTATTACTGATATGTTTGGTGGTGGTTTAAAATTTGGGAGTATTAAAAAAGGTACCAATTAACCGTGTTAAGCCAGTACTAAAAATAAAAAAAAAAAGCGGCCGCAATTTGGTGCAGGTGAATTCATTTTTTAGGGGTTAACGCTGTTGTGAACGAAAACAAAAATAAATACACGCTAACTAACTATTTTAAATTAATTGATAATAGAAGAATTCCGTCCCGGAGAAAAGTTATACGCTGGCATCTTTTTTTTTTTTTACACGCGCGTAGATAAAAATTATATCAGATGTTTTGTTGGTAATCTAAAACACTTTTTTTTATTTTATTATCTTGCAGTGCTTTTAGTTTACCAGTTTATATTTCAAAAATGTTGAGTTATCACTTTAGCATTATATACTTTTGATGTTAGTTTTCGAATGGATTTGTTATTCTTATTACTCAATTTTTAAAATAGGTTTGTTTGTAGATGCAGCCAAGTAATATGCAACCGCGGTACAGCAATTCTTATGATAAAAAGGAGTAATTCGTTAACAATTGATGAGTGGTAATGATGGTGCCGTCTACACTAGGTTTGAACTTAGGCATTAGTCGTTATTTTTCAAAATATTTGGAGATGGATATGATTGTTTAAAAACTCATTAATTGATACCTGTAAACATATTGTCTTGCAGTCTTCATCCTTATTAATACCTTATGATCAGCTAATTACAAAAAAAAAAAACAAGTTTTACAAAAACAAGCGGGGAATAGACTATTGAGAAAACTTAAGGTATATTGCGTTCATGATCGTAATTAACAATGATCCGCAGCGGGGGAGTACCCCATTAATCTATGTCACTAGTTTAATTGATATTAACAAATTCCTCCCCGCCCCCCTACTCCCAGAAAAAAGGCACATATAAGAAATACTAGGAATTTGAATCATGGCTACTATATGTAACTGTGGCTAATTTAGATGCGCATGCGCCTCTGGACCGACGGATGTAAGTATAATACATCAAATACAAATAAAATGACTATAATGTTATCCGGACCCGCAATTAATCGATGCACCAAAAGCCCCTCCTACCGCTTAACAAATAGTTTAAAATTGGTCTTTTATTATAGTAATTAACTTGCCTTACGAAAATATTTAACCGTACTGTTATTAAAAATTTGGTAGTTATACATAAAGGTACAGTATGATTTTGCTGCTGCGGTCCTCCGGAGCGATGCAGCCACTTTGTTCCTATTATAATAATATTAATATAATATGATGGCGCACATAGAAACGGATAAAAACCCGGGTTCTAAGCTTTGTTCTGATTAGATCCCCCGCCTCCGCATTAAGATTTTAATGCCCCTTGAATGTAATCTATAAATATATTATCAAAGTTTTTCCGAAGGCTTCTATTGATAATATTGGACAATAGAACTAACCAGATTTTCAAAGGAAAAAAAGATAAATTAAATAAATAAATTGAAACGATTAATAGAACTCGTTCATGATAAAGAGACGTATCCAGTTTCATGAACATTTTTCTACCTCTTTTTTCAAATCTACATTGCACATTAATTGTTTATAAAGTTTTTTGTGGAAAATGTTGGTTTAATTAAACATTAAACGCCTGGATTGGTTTTTTTTTTTTTTTTTTTTGCATTTGATACCATGAAAAAGTCACACCGGATTAACAATAATAAGGAAACTTTTTGCCCAACCCGTGTAGTGTACGTAGCAACTGTTACACAGTGCTTCAGATATCGGAAAACTTTAAACTTTAATAATTTATGATAGTTTTTTGTAACCAGAATTTTTTATCATTTATTTGCGTATGCCTTTGTACTATTTTGTTGCTATATTGGTGGTCTATATAGTGTCATATGGACTAACTATATACTTTAGAACGAAATTATCTCCAAATCCAAAGTATACCCCGGTATCGAAGAGGCTCGAGAGTGATAAAAAAAACCAGGGGAGGAGGAGTGGCTAGTACTTAGCAATGGAATAAGCTTAATAAGTGGAGTAAATCTCAAAGTGCATAACGCAAGGCGATCTCGATCGCTTTTTTCGAATTTTTTTTTAAAGAAAGTTTCTTATGAATCTGCACTATTGAGTCACGTTCGAACTTGTGCTTGAAAGGGTTTTATATCTTATTATTAAGCTTATCATAACATTATTTGGTACCCCACTTTATAAAAAACCTCTTTGGATCTACGTAATGAGAATAAGCTGATATTTATGGCTATAGATTGTGTTAACTTTCTCAATATTTAAAAACAAATAAAAAAAATACCACGGGCACTTTAGCCATAAAACTTCAGGGTCTAGTCTTTTCTTACAATTAATCTTCAACTAAAGTTCTAAAGCAGGAAAGTTGTTTCAGGTTGTGGCAGAAGAAGAAGAAAAATAAAATAAAATAAAGGAGGATAATAAATTTGCCACAGGCTCTCTTGACAAGTGATCCTTTTTTTTTTTTTTTTTT
>JAJLUN010000055.1:0-52091 GCA_030564365.1 Blastobotrys arbuscula | reverse complement strand
GAGCATCCAGAAATTGGTGGATATTGTGCTGGAAAGCCAAGGACCCTCGTTAGTTCACACAGTGGGACAATAACGGTAGCGGTATCTTTACAAGAACCCGTGGTTTTTTTGACAGGACGACAACCGGAAAGCCCACGAAGCTATCACGAGCATGATAACAGAGAAGCAGCTACAACTACAGATACAAATACTAATGACACCAATAGACGAAGTAGTTCGAGTGATGATGCAGGAACAACGGGTAGCAATGATAGACCAACAACAACAACAATAAACGGCAATGGTACAGAACCACTAGAAAGAACAATGACAATCAATCGCAATCCAAACAACAATCATCAAGTCACGGAACAACCACCTTCGATTTTGAGAGGATCTATTTTATTAAAACTTACGAAACCTACAAAATTAAAAAGTTTATCACTAAGTTTTTTCGGCAAATGTAAAACTAGTTGGAGTCAGGGCCCAACCAACCCTTATGATGATGCTATTAATACCCACCCTTTGAATGAAATACAAGATGAAGTTTATGTTAATGCACATAATTGGGAGTTTATCCCAAGCGGATGTTGTAAAACTGCTGATTTGAATATTCATAACTGTGAACAGTCAGTTACTTCAGTTTGTACTGATTTGTATGGGGCTGATGCAGTTAAATTCAAAAACGATTCCGAAATCAAATTGTCTAATGAACAGACTACAGAAATTACCCACAGTCAAAATTGTACATTGATTTCAACCAACAATTCACAAGAAGATATTCCATTATTTGGCCCACTGAATAAGAATAGTAATAAGAAGAAAAATTTATTTACTAATTCATCATTTCATCGTGATAGTGTACAATTCCCAGCAGGTGAATATGTTTATAATTTCACACTAGCAATTGATTCAAAAGTTCCAGAAACTATCAACGTTACAAAGGGGAACTTGAAGTATTTTCTGGTACCAAAAGTGGTCCGAGCTGGAGCATTTGCAATGAATTTAAGTGGACATCATGAAGTGGAATTAGTACGACAACCGCCAAACAATTGTGATTCATTATCCAACAATCCTATTGCAATCTCTAGAGATTGGGATGATCGATTACATTATGAGATTTTGATACCCAAAAAATACATTAGTCTGGGGAGTAGTATTCCTATGGCAATTAAATTAACCCCTTTGGAAAAAGTGATGGTTCATCGAGTTCGAGTCCATGTTATTGAAACAGTTCAATATACTTCCTCACAAGATTGTTCAGTTAATTATACTGATAGGTCTATGAAGATTTTGTTATACGAAAAAAAGGCTCAAGCAGAGCTAGTTACCGATGATAATTGTACTAGTTGTAACAATGATAATAATAACAACAATAATACTCCAAGTACCAATCATTTTGGTATATTTGGACATTTACAAGCGGCAAAAAAGAGTACTGAAGATTCCACAACCCATGCAACACACCATCATCATGATAAAAAGAAAAAACACCGAGAAAAGTTGACCGGTAATTTATTACAATATGCTACAATTACCAACGATAACGATATTATTTCAAAAGATGTTGTTGTTGATAATAGTAATAATAATGCGGCTTTTTTTGCCAGCGCTAATAATACCGATGCGGCGGCGGCGGCTACCACTATTGATTGTACATTGCCATTATTAAGTGAGCATTACAATAGTAATAATGGAAATTTATTCAACAAGGCTACTACAAGTGAACAATATGTCAAATCTTTGCATCCAGACAGTTTCCATTGTCCATATATAAAAATCCGGCATCGGCTTACAATTTCGTTTAGAATTTCAAAGCAAGATCCAGATGAGTCGAAACGACGCCATTTTGAAGTTAAAATTGATACACCAATCCATTTCTTATCTCGCCATTGTGTTAATGAAAATGTTGATTTACCAGAATATGAGTTGGATAATGAATTTGATAACAACATGTTGACATATATTCGATCTAACGATTCGAATTATCCAATTAGTACTGTGGCATTGGATAGTTATCTGAACCCTGAATCATTACCTCCGTTTGAAAATGTCGTTAACGATTCTGATTCGGATGAATTTTTGTATCAAGCTGGTCATACTGAACCGCCTCCAGATTATGATACAATTGTTGGACATTAAAACTATTATTTATTTTTTTTTTATTTATTTACCCTTTTTTTTATTTTTTTTATTTTTTTATTTATTATTATTATTATTTTAGAGTGAGTAATCGCATAAATACATATAACCAGCAATTGCTACCAAACTGATTGCACTCCAATTCCATTCCATTTCTAGAAACAACCAAACCCATAGAGTACCCAATGGTGGTGCCTGCTGCATGACATAGTAATACCCTTCTTCATTTGACACGTATAATAAATAACAACCAATTGCAATGCTAACAAAAAAACTAACCAATTTAAACAATAACAGAGATTTTAATGGGTGGAAAAACTTGTGTAGAATAAACAACACTGGAATGGTCATCAACAATTCTTTACCAATTTCTGCAGCATCAACCTCCTGTCGATATTGAAGTCGTACGAGAATGTTGAGAACCAAATTTACTGATAATAAAGGTATCAAATATGCGGTATAATCCAAAGCTGCAAACATAACCTTACCAACAGTCCCCAAATCCCCATCATCCAAATCTACCTGTGTTGTCGTTGGTATTGTAGGTCTATTTGGTTTTCTCTTCTGACCTGCTTGTTTATTCAATCGATCAATTTGTTCCACCAAAGTTTCTTCGGGAATGTCATAGTTCTTCAATTCCGCGGGATCGTTCAATTCTACAATTTGTGGATGTTCTTTAATGTTTCTATTCTTACGAGGTGGCATATTTTCTGAAAAACGTAGGGGGTTTGTCAAGAAACTAGGGAAGTAATTTATTTATTTTTTCAAATTTTTTTGGTTTTTTTTTTTTGAAATCAAAGATTTACATTAAATAAAGATACAAATATAATGCGTATTTTTTCAATCTAAATTAGAATAGCTACTCTAATCGAACAAACCCATACCCATATCTTCATCAGATTCTTCTTCAGCCTTTTCTTCTTCTTTTTCTTCTTCAGCAGCGGCACCAGCACCACCAGCAGCGGCAGCTGGAGCACCACCGGCTGCACCAGCAGAACCAGCTTCGAATTTGGTCATCAATTCCTTGATGTTTTGGCTGGCGACAGCTTTGGCGTACAAGTCGGTCCAAACTGGTTCGACACCTTCAACTTTGGCAACATTAGCCAAGGTTTGTAATTTTTCACTGGTGATTTCGACTTCAGCGTCGGCCAAAATTAAGGCAGCTACGTTGTTAGTATTGTTATTATTACCGTCGTTGACGAAATCAAAGGTTTCGTGTACATACCATAAGAAATAGCAGATTCCACACTCATTGTTGTTGTATCTTTAGTTCGGGGTTGTGTTTTGATAAGAACGGTTGTCGTTGGTATAGGCCTATGTGCGAAGCGGGTGTGCGAAATTTGGTGATTGTTCCATTTGCAATAGTTATTTCTCGCTGGCGGAGGGAGTCGGCGTCGGTAGGTCTACACTGGCGAGCCACATCACTAATTAATAAAAATTAAAAAATTAAAAAAATTAAAAAAAATTAAAAGCTTTGGTGGCACGCACCCACTCAGATTTTACACTTTTTGTTGTCTTTTTTTAAAAAAAAGTTAGGGCGGTATTACTTAATTGGGTAAATGCACCCTAATTTTTCGTTATTTTCAATCTATCGACACAATCAATCAATGAAAAAGATAATTCAAAACTTAAAAAAAAAAAAAAAATAAGGAATAAATAGATAAAATAGACTAAACTATATGCTGATGCTGATGCTGATGCTGGAATTTAAATGCTTAAATAATAATAATAATAATAATAATAATAATGGTAGTCGCAAAAAAAGTATTACCCAAACCGAACTCGTTTACTTTTCTGGGAATGGGGGTATCCATCTCCAACAACCCGCTTAACTCCTCTAACCAAACTGATTGATGATTCTTCACAAGCATCAGTAACTAACACCGCACTGACCTTACCGCCAACATTGGCAACACCCAACAGTTGGCCTGTTTGTAAATCATACACTCGTAACTTGCCATCCAACCCACCAACCGACATCACCATCCGTTTACCAGTATTAACAACATTCATTTTTAATGCCGACCCATGGGCCACCTTGAAACTATCCAAATATTTGCCCAGTAACGCATCGACTTTACCAGTAGTATACTGACAATCAGTGAAAATCAATTGTCTTTCATCACTACTAGAATTGCCACTAACCCATAGATTCTCTATACTAAACTCAGTAGGTTGTACTACAATAATAGGCCTTTTACCAGATTGAGTATCATAAATTTTAATCTCCCCATATTTCGTACTTGTCGCAATCTTCCACCCTTCACTGGCTGGTCTATCCAAATCTAAAAATTGCATATCCGAAATCCATTTGTAAATTGGAAATCCTTTTTCATCATATTTTGGTTCTCTACTTCTCCACAGCTTCCATTGGGTTGGTGGATTGCTATTATGACTATTACTATGCGATGTAGGGTAGAAAGTATCTTGGTAATGAACCCTACTGCCACTCCCCAAAAGACCGATTGATCTCATGTTGTCACTATTATTATTATCATTATTGGTATTGTTTAGAATGCGATTCGCGCGGTCGCGTGTTGAACGATGGAGCCGCATCTCCCTTGACAATGGTTGTTGAAAATGATACGGGATTTCCATTCGATGGAGGTTAGTACTTCTAAAAAGATGGTTGTTTCTTTCATCATCTCCTTCATCTTCACTTGAACTGCTTGAAGTGTAGGTAGAAGCGCTGCTGATGCTAACTCGTCGAGCGCTTCTGGTATTGGAGGTGGTATTAACCGATGGTGGTATAGTATCCACAACTCGTAACTCTTTAAACACTTGCATAATCGTTAGTTCTGAGTTTTTACCGGAAATTGCCGCTACACCAGCCTGGTTTTTATGTATTCTAAATGCAGAAACCGGCATATTCAAGTTGGTGACACTCATTTTTTCAGTATCCAAATTTCTAACCACCACTTGACCTTTAATAGTACAATAAACAATTTTATCATTATCATATTCTAATCCAACAATCGCCGAACATATTTGGGGCCCTGGTTTCCATTCTTTTAGTAGTTGAAATGTATCAGCATCGTACATTTGAATGATACCGCCTTTTCGTGCTAGTACTAGATATCGCTTATCATCTCGTCTTGTAATCACAATCATTTGTTGGACGTATGATGAAAACCCTTCCTCACCAAATGGTAAAGTCTGTTCTTTGCGGTCAATACCGTTATTGTTACTATCATGATGATTCAACCCCAGGTCCACCGCTTTCAACCCGCCATCGTTTTCCGTAGCAACAATGACCTTCATGAATTACTTGTTACTCCTATTTTTTTTTTATTCGCCTTGTTTACTATCTTTTATTTTTATATTTGTTTTATTTTTTAATAGTTTTTGATCTAGTTCTGTGGTGTTAACTGAAGAAGAAAAAAAAATATTGCTTTCTAGTACTAATTAGTTAGTGGATTTTTTAGATGAAACCACCTTAACCTAGCTAACTTAAATTCAACAACGGTGGTATAAAAAAAAAAAAAAAAAAGACCTCTTAGCAAACTTTTCCAATTCTTAAGCCCTTATTATTTTGGGACCTATCACTTAAGCTGTACAAAGTCCCGTTCTGAATCAAATGACCTATCGCGCGAAAGTAATTTATGCAAATCAGCACGTAACGCCACACACCTCAATATTGTCCCAATTGTTGATAAGTTGATCTATCACTTTTGATAAGTGATAAATTTTCCAACACCACAAGATTTATACCAAGAATAATCATGAGTGAACAACCACCCCAAGGTATTCTAATCCCACCGCCAAAAGTTAAGAATACCATTATCAAAACAGTTGATTATACGAAACGGAAAGGTGCCGAGTTTATCAACCGAATCAAACAAAAAAATGACCCCCAATTCTCATTTTTGAATGAAGATGATGCATATTATCCTTACTATGTATGGTATTTCGATGAGTATAAAGGGATTACTAACGAATCAACTATTAATAACAATAATAATGAATCAGAGTATAAAGAAAAGGTTAGAGATTTGGAGGTTTTGTATAAACTACCACCAGTAAGTGCTCAAGATTTGGATATTATTAAAATTAGTGCACTATATGTTGCCAAAAATGGCAAATCTTTTCAAACGCAATTAGCTCATCGAGAAGTGAATAATTATCAATTTGAGTTTTTGAAACCGACACATTCTTTGCATGGATTGTTCCGGACTTTAGTAGATCAATATCGAACTGCATTGAATATTAAAAATGAACCAAAGATTCAACAAAAGTTGGACCAAGATTTGAACGACAACTTTCTGGTATTAAAAAGAGCCAAATTACGTGCTGAACAGCAGGTGAAACAACAAGAAGATGAAAAGACAAAAAAACAACAAGAAGAAAAAGAGCAAGTGGAATTTGCAAGAATTGACTGGAATTCGTTTACAGTGGTACAAACTATTGAATTTACAAATCAAGACTATCAAAACCCTTTACCAGTTCCGTTGAGTTTGGCACAATTGCAATATGCATCTTTGGAACAGAAAAAAATTGGTATTCAAATGATTGAGGAAGCCGCACCAGATTATGAACCACAATCCCCAGAGCAAGCACCATCAATACCTCAACCACCAGCCACCATTGATACCACTAACACCACTAACACCACTAACACCATTAATACTAATACTAATACTAATACTACTAGTACAATGCATGATCCAAATATCAAAATCAAACAAAGAGGCCGACGAGCGCGAAAAGCTGATAACACTGCTCAATATATTTCGCCTATTACAAACGAGTCTGTGCCATTAGAACAATACAATGAACACATGAGGATTTCTCAACTAGATCCAAAATATAGAGAATTGAAACAAGTGGAACAAGAGAGAAAATCAACCACCAATTTGAACGAATCTGAAGCCGAAGCGAATTTGAAACGAATGCATAGCGCAATGTATGATGCCAATAATAATAATAATGATAATAATAACGAAACCATCAACAAAAAGAAAAAAATAGGCCCATAGAACTGTATAATATTATTTATTTTCGTATGCAAGGCATTAGATCATATTGATGATAAAAATCGGCAACAATTCCGATAACCTTGTCCAAAACATTTGCAGTTTTGTCGTCCAGCAGTTTGTTTTTATTAGCTCTTATTCCGTAACATTTTTTACTCAATCCTCGTAAAACTGCAATATCTGCTCCAATTAGGGTATCAGGTAATCGTACCAATAACAATATAACCCATTCATCCAAATGTTCTGGTAAATGTGGTGATATCCATCCGTGAATCCATCCTAATAATGTAATCACTACAGGCTCACTCAACGATTTGATTTGTTCATTTTTGGGACTGGTGGTTACCATAAATTGTCTCCATTCTTTTTTGGTAGTTGGATAGTTTTCAATTATCTCTGCATCCAAAAGTTCAAACTCTTGTCGAAGGTTGATAAACTCTTTTATAAACCGTGTATGTTTTTCCAAATCTATACTAAATGATTCCTTATCAAGATCTTCCTGGGTTATAACCTCGCGTTGAACAAAATTTTCTCGTGCTGATACAAATACTGGTCGTTCACTTGCCTCTTTTCGAACCATGCGTAAATATTCCATAACGTCAAAATCATTATTATCTATTTGTTCATTTGTACCACTTTTTAGATCCACTGGAAATGCACTACGTTGGCCAAATTCTTCATCCAACGGGCCTGATGTCCAATCATTCGTAACAACCTCCTCTTCCTCACTCTCATAATTCAACTCCACATCTTTATCGCCACCTCCGTATCGTCTTTTCCGTTCTTCCAAATCAACGTCCCAATTTTTTCTCTTTTTTCCCATTGTAAAGTCTTATAAAAAAAAATTTACAGAATAAGTTATGATTGAATGTATTTTTTTTTTTTTTTTTTTTTGTCGATCACTAATTCTCCCATCTATACCACACTGGACACAATCAGGCGAGAGAGGACCGATAATCTTTTTAGTACATTTCTTATCACCACTTTATTTTTTTTGTTGTTATTATATCTACGCCACCCGACAACCACTATTCTTTTTTTTTACTTCTAAAATTTGTTGGTATTTATTGAAATGTGCTCTCCAGTATGCTGCGACTGTTTTTTGGTCATCTTGGCTATCATATTCCCGCCACTTCCGGTGTGGATTAAATGTGGCATATGCTCAGCAGATTCTTTAATCAACATTTTGTTATGCATTCTAGGTATTCTACCAGGGTTGTTCCACTCATGGTACGTTATCGCAAAATATCCACTACGAGCAAGTAGTTATGAAGATTTCGACGTTGAGAGTCAAAGCGGGCGGCATCAACACCATCATCATTACTACACTGTGGTGACTCCACCAACAGCACAAAGTCCTCAGCCACAAGAATCCAGTTCATCATCATCACACAATTACGGTTCCATTGACCATCCACCAGCTTATGACGAAGCTACAAAGAAATAGAAAAAAAAAAAAAAAAAAAAACCCCTTTTTTTTTTTTTTTAATAAAGTTAGAAAGTCATGATCATTATACTATTATATTATATAAAAAAAAAAAAAGGAAATAAATAAATTGAATGTTTTGTATTCTAATAAAGCATCGATAAATCGTAGGACGATGCATCTTCAGTAAAGTGGTTGTAGATGTTGGTGATATCATAATCTTTTTTATTCATCATTCTCAACGGCCATGAACAAAATGATTGCCATTGCGGGGCTAAATTGGTGACCAATGTCCGTGCTTCCAGTTCAGGCCGGCTACCAATCCAGAAAAATTTCTCAACACATTTTAATGCTACCAAATAATAAAGCATGATGATTCTTGCAAATGGGAAATTGTTTCGTGCTAATGTCAAGAAATCATTTTCCAACTTCATTGGCCAGCTTAGAATCATTGATGGTGATTCATATAATGCGGCGCATTTGACAGCTAGTTTCAAATCTTGTAATGCCTTTCTATAAATATGGCCATTGGAGGTGTTAGTAGTTTCGTAAGCATCGTGGTTTATAAATTCATCAATATGTGCTGTGGATGGAGAATTGTCATAGTATTGTTGTGGAGGCGAGTTGATTGAAGCTGCAGGGGCGCTCAAAATTGATACATTATTATTACCATTGTTTGTTGGTGGTTCAGTATACCCTAATGACCCGCCAATATATTTCTCCTTATCTGAATTCAAAAACCCTAATTGATCCAAAGTATCACAAGATTCAATCAAATAATCAATATACCCTCTAGGATCATAAAATTCTCCTTCAGGATCAGGATCTTCTAAAATAAGTCTTGATCTAACTGCTTCCGCGATTTGGCCCCGTTGTACACAACCCCACAAACTTTTTGTAACAACCATTGGACCTTGTGTCACTGCTATTAGATCGAACCCATGTTTATTTTGTGATACCAATGGGATTCGTTCATAAAAACAATAAGACAAGATCATAATAAAGATACTACAAATGACTGCTGCATCTGATTCCTCCATATTCCCGTCATTGGTTTGTAATGTTTTGAACATTGTCACTGTTTCGGTATATTTCCCAAATGCATAATCAACCAAGTTTCGGTCTAGCATGTGGGGTATTTTATATTTCTTGTCCATATGTAATGCAGTAACTGCCAACAACCCATTAGCTAGTGCATCAATTTTATGAGCCAGTTCAGGCACATAGCTCGTCCATATCGGCGTTTCATTTTCATCATGAGCGAAAATAATATCCTGAAAATGTTCTTTATAATGTTCCAACAATTTTTGCTCAAATTTATCAAATTTTATTGCTCCAGCTGGTTGTATCATTACTGGTTCTAATAATGCATTATGTGGGGTTGGTGATGAAATTTGTGAACTTTTGCTACTACAACTAGAACGGCCAATTTGTAAATTATTAAATACCGACTCGGAAAATTCATAAGTATTGGAAAAATCTGATAGTGGCAATGGTGCGGCGGCGGCAGCGCCTGTTGTTGTTGTTATGGTAACTGGGTGAGCATGTGGAGGAGTAGCCGCATTTGGGTCCAGATGCGGCGGCGGCGGCGGTGGTGGTACTAAATTGTTGGCAACCATCGGAGCCGTTTCTGGGCTTATACTTGTATTGATCATTGGAGCTAGGTTGTTAGTAGTAGTAGTATATTGCATATCGAATTGAGACAAATGCTGAAAGTTTGGGTTGTTTAGTAACGAATTGGTCATTGAGTAAGGGTTATACTCCATTAATGGCGATTGTTGTTGTTGAGGTGGGGTTGGCGGGCTGATATTATGATGGAATGCAGTTGTTGAGAATGGTTGTGGTGGTGATAATGATAACGATGATGACGATAAATGATGGTGGTGAGTGAAATGGCTGATCATTTCCAAATCTTTTGGTTGAGCTATTGAGTTTTTTCTTGATTTTGTAGAACTTGTCGATGCTTTTCGTTTTTTCTTCGCTTCTGGCGGGGTCTCGGGATAAACGCACTCTCGATTTCTCTTTATACAATTCGTGCATCTTGGATGTAATTCATCACACTAATAGTTAGTTTTTTTTTTTTCTTCTTCTTTCTTATAGTATTAACTTACTTTAACTCGTAGCTTTTTACAATTCATGCATCCCAGTCGTGATTTGTTGTGCGATCTTCTTTTACGTTTCCGTTGCTCAGGCATATCTGAATTAAATGCATTGTTGGATAAACTGGAGCTTGTCGTGGATTCAGGCGATCCATTATTCTTAACTGGCAAATTCATCACGGTTTTAATAAATATCAATATCGATAATGGTTCTTAAACATATAGTATTATATTGTTAGTAGTATTGATGCCAAGTACTGATCCAAACTTGAGAACTCAGGGAAAAATAAATATAAAAAAAGCGAAAAGAACCAAAAAAGAGTAAGAAATAAAAAGAACTGGACGGATATGCGTGTAGATATATATATATAATTGTTTGTTATTTCTTTTATGATAGTAAAGAACCATTTTTAATAATATTACACAATTATTTTATTTTATTTTTTTTTTCTCATCAAAAGAAAACAGCCAAAAAAGATCATCATAAAAAATATATATTTAAAACGAGAAAAACAAAAAAAATAAAATAAAAAAAAATAAAATAAAAAAAAGGGGGAAAAAGTAAAAATCGATTGCAGATCTCCAAAAAAAAAAAATAAATAAATAAAAAAAGCAACCTTCAAAAACTCACGCATCTACACACATCTAGGCACTTGAGCATTTTTGGCTTTTTGCTTTTTTGTGGAATAAATTTTTTTTTTTTCTGATTCAGACTGTGGCAGGGTGTGCGGTTCAGGCTAAAAAAAAAAAAACCGGGTTTTATTTTTGGAGAGGAGGTCCAAGCTCCAAAAAGGCTTCGTTGGGGGCATGCGCTCGACAATTGGCTGACTGAACGTTGTAATGCGGTTCGATCTTAGGTTATCTTTATTTTTAAGCGGGACGCCATGCATCTTTTAGATAAAGCTGGTGAACAATTTATTGGAAGCTTAAAAAAGGGACTCTTTTAGTTTGAGGCTTAGGGTCCATTTTTTGAGTTATGCAGGCTGTTTTTTCTGGTTTTTTGGGGGTGTAATCACAAACCAAATATACTTTTTCATGTTTCTTATAGATTTAACAGTTTGGTCAGATTGTTTAACCTTCTTTTTTCATTAAAAAAAAAAAAATTAACTGAGGTTCTCTTTTGATTATTGACTATATAGAGTTAAACAATAAGTTATGAACTGGACATTTTCTGTAATAATTTTGAGTGGACTTAGGAATCAATGGCTTTTTTTTTTTTTTTTTTTTTCTTTTGTTGCAACCATGCATCTGTTCCACTTGTGCTTGAATCTGGTTCATTCTTTTGGTAGGTGAGAGAGAAGCCCCCAATTTTTACTTTTTTTTTTTGTTTTTTGTTTATTTTTGTAGACCAATATCATAATTCATCAATAAATCAGATCGGATTCCAATAATTAGTGTTGGAGAGATAGAATTTCAGAATAAACTGTTCTTTACCATCATTACAATTGGTAGTAGTAGTAGTAGTAGTAGTAGTAGTAGTAGTAGTAGTAGTAGTAGTAGTAGTAGTAGTAGTAGTAGTAGTAGTATTGATTTTTGTAAATATGATATCAAAACACTAGCTTAAACGAAACAAATTTCTACATTAATACCGGTTTATAGTATATAAGATTGCTTACCAAATTTTGAATATTTAAAAAGGTTGCACAAATTTTTCAAAAATGATTATTAGGTATTATAAAATAATACACATCCGCATTTATACTACTACATATTGGAGTCAATACAGACTTTTTCTTCAAGGGAGTGGTAAGTTTTTCAATCACGCTGGTATAAATCCAGCCAAGATTGGATCGAACCATCTAAACATTCCAGCACGTACATTTCCAACGTGTGGTTTACAGCTGCCTCATCAGATCCAATCTAATCTGAAGTGCTAACCCAAAAACAATAATAGGCGTCCTAAAATTAATTACCACTACTACAATCTTACAATCTGACGATATGCACCTTTTTTTTTTTTGTTTCTTTTTTTTTTATCCCTGAGGTTGTAAAAAAATATATATATATATTTTATTTTTATTTTTGGTAGCATGCTGTGTGCATGAAATAATCCAGCCAGCTAAAAAACAGCCACAGTTGAGTTGCTTTTTTTAAGATATATTAATTAGCAATATTAGAATCGATGTGAATAAAACTAAAAATCCTTATTCAACTTTTCCACTGTCCGTCTAAATAATATATGATCTGCCGGTTCTAAAGCTTTACTTACAAGCACCTAAACTAGAGCTCACAATTAGATTGAAGAGGCGAGGAGAAGGTGGAAAGGATCAAGAAAACAATGAAAATAATTATGGCTGCCTTTTATTTTATTTTGGTGGTTGCAACTACTGTATTATGTAAAGAAGTTTGAATTCAGTCCTAGGGATGAAAGCTGGCTGTGTACTTTCCGGGAACAAAATATTGGAGAATTCAGTCTCATACTTTATTTGATTGACTTTAACTGGCTATAATCAACTAATATTGTAGTATATAAAGACTCATCAAAATACCAGATTTTTGGTGGTTCCCCAACGTTACTAGTGTGTGGTATCAATTCCAAGTATACAGTATATCTAGTAGTCGAATGCAATCATTCTTATCTCATCTTTTCAAGTTGATAAAGGTGATATGAAAAGCTGGTACTGGTATTAGTGTGCGGAAAGCAATGTATTCTAAAAATTAAAAAAAAAAAAAAAAAAATTTTTGATCATTTGTCCATTTGTGATATTTTATTACCAACATGATATGTATGGTCCTTTTTTAAACAAAAGGCGAAGATAAATGTATCCAGAATCCTTAGAAAATTGGAAAATCAGTTATAAACCAATCGTTTGAATTAAAACCGTTATTCGGAACTAATTACTTGAAATACTGTTGTATTATCATAGATGATAAAATTCTTATCACTAACCCTTGGTTTTTTTTGTGTCGTTTGGTGGTGATACTTTTCAACGTCTTATCATGATATCTGTTACAAAACAAAAAAAAAAAAAAAAAAAAAAGTGGAGAAGAGAACGCGCGAAAGCACGAATCTTTCAAAGGCCTTTTGTCTCACAATCAAGTACTAAAGCTAACAGAGTTACTTATCAGCAGAAAAAAGCCTATGAGTGTACTAACCACTTACAGGCTAAAATAAGGTGCTGAAATGTCTCGTTTGAAATGCCGATTTTGCACAAGCGCCAAAAAAAAAAAAAGAATATATATATATATATATATATAAAAAAAGACCAAGCTTAAGGCCTCGTGCGCAAACTTTTGAGACCAAGTTGCGATATCTCCAACTCTTTGATAATATCTGCCAATCGCACTGCAGCACCACACCATTTGTAAGCTTATGAGTAGAGCAAGTTTCAACCAAGGTCACCCGTCGACATATCGCCCAACCCCTCTTTAGTGACCGAAGTTTATACCGACCCCGGGCCGCCAAACTTAAACAGCCTTATGAAAAGAAAAGAAACTAATAGTGTTTGACCCGTAGCAAATAAGCTTTATATCTTATGAATTCAGGATCATCTTACAAAAAGTTACATTATTTAGAAGGCTTACTGCTAATAAACCTTCACCAGATTCCGTCAACTATAATAACCTATTAATGATCGATCCATCAGTGTTAAGATCTATCGATATATTTCGTTTTCTGATAACAGTGGTGAATGAATCAGACGGCGTGGATAAACACTTTCTATTAGCAAATGAGTTAATAATAATCAACATAAAAGGCACCATATTTACTTATATCTTTACAAACTTAAAGAGCTTTAATAATCCATCTCATCATCAAAGTTTAATTTATTACAGTTCGGAGGGGGTACATTATAGTGTTACTTGAATGAATGAATCCACAGATTAGACCCAGGTTTCTTTTGAACGCAAGCGAACGTTTGAAATCTTGGAGCATCAGATCTTCTTAAAAACAATTGCTTGGAATCTATTGGGTGGTTTGTAACATCCTCGGCCTTGCATACCCCATAGGAAAAAGTCTGAGATATCTCCTAAACCCTTATGATTGAGATGTGAAAATGGCGGTTGTTTTTAAGCTGGAAAAGCCAATTGATGATGTTGATCCTGCAGCGCCGCGTGTCGCAGGCTGGCCGGGGGGGGGGCGCGGCCCCATCTGCCACCCGCCACACCCGCACCCGCACCCGCACCCTATTCTTCCTCTTGTTTTTTTTATTTTAATTAGTACCAGCCATTATTATTAGTCTGCGAATAACGGGTTAGTATAACATAAGATAAAATAAAATAAAACCCGCGGTCTGAAATTTAATTTACGGGGTCTTACCAAGTTTGATAGGTCAGCCCAACTCTTCGTCGCCTAGATCATAGATCTGAGTTTCTAAAATACCACTGTACTGGGACGGCCACTGCAAATCTTCTCTTGTTTAGTTCAACTATCGGGTAACTAAAGACTTTAGACCATAGCCTATTAACGGTTTAAGAAAAATGAATGATGGCAAAATGCTACTGATCACATTGTTTTGGTACAGGATTTCTTTTTTGCACCATTTCCCAGGGTGTTGGGTTCTACAGCTTGTATCATCTTATATCATCTTATATCTTAGTACATTGCGGTAGGTTTTTTTTTTTTTTTTTTTACCATTGAAACGATATGATAGTTCTGGCCAAGTTAAATCGTGATCTACTATTAGGGTTTGATGAATTCCAAAGTTCTTTTGTTTCTTTTTGTATCGATCGAGGTACCAAAATAATGTTCTGAAAACTGATTACAACGTACGATCGAGTTCGAGATCGAAAGGGTTGGAACTTTTTTTTTTTTTTTTTTCAAAATAAGCTTACATATTTGTTCATTTCGTAACAAAATATAATAAAACTACATCCATGGATGATGTAAATTTTTTATTTTATGCTTAGCAAAGAATAAGCTTACACGTATAATATATTCTGCTTGTCAAGTAATGATCAACACACGTCGGCCAATATGTCATATGTAACAGCTTATGAGCTGTAATATTATTTAATGGTGTATTGTAATTGTAACAATTTTTTAAACACAAGACCATTATAATACGACCGAATCGACGAAAATGGCTTGATGATGCTGAACGTGTTTCAAAATTGTAAATTGCTGAATGACGATAACGTATTTAATTTTAACAAATGTTGAGATACATGATTGATTAGTGATGAACCAGTTACGATCCAATAGATCTTGCAATATGCATAAAAGAGAGAGAATGGGTGTTTTGCGTCAACATTTACAGATGGCGGAGGAGTGAACCCGCCATGCGTGACCAAATCAACGAATTTAAAAAAAAAAAAAATATTGCAGTTTCTCCACGGAATTTTTATATGTAATATGATACAAGTGCTCAGAAGACGTAGCAGAGCTTACAATCTATGGTATCCAAATCGCTAAAGGTATTATAGTTTTGATTTGATCTGTTTATGCTTCGATGTTAATAAATAAGGTTTCAAAAAAAAAAACAAAAAAAAAAAGGGTCAACATCTTAAACAAGATTCTCAATGAGCTACCAATAATTATATACACCCCCGCTAACCATAATAACCTAACATATCACGAAAGTGACGAACAAATTATTATGCTTATAATAATTATTCTAATTAATTTAAATATTTTTTTGCCGAATATATATCTGATCTATGATCCACATTTAGGGTAAGCTAGCATTGAAACAAGAGAGCAATCTAAGTTTTCTTGTAAGTTTAATTCGAAATCATCAGGTTATACCCACACCCTTCCTTCTCACCATCATCATTTCAAAATTCGTTAATATAGCCCTTATATCTAATCTTAAACATCTATAAATATGTACCTAACATCATGATATTTTATTAGTAACGCTAATTAATTTTTTTTGTTTTTGTAACATGTAATTAGAAAATAAAAAATTCAAAACATCATCATAGGTTTTTTGTGTTTGATACCATTACGTAGGGTCATTTTTTAGAGTTCAAAAAGGTGGAGATGCAAAGGGTCCCCACCTTTAAGAAGTAAAAAGCGAGAAAACTCTATAAACTTGGTAGTCTTTTTATTTTGGGGTTGGGCCATTATTTCAACTGAAACAGCCGATTAACTCACACGTACGGGCCATATAAAATTTGAATCATTGTTAGCGCAGCTTTTTAAAGATTCGGAGCGAATTAGTTGTACGCGTACACTTTTTTAACTGAATCAAAACATGCGGAAACGGGGCAGGTTCCATATATATATCAGATATGCGCCTCAACTGCCATTATAATACGAGTAGGCGAATCATATTCTTGTGTTCATTTAACCAGCTAATAGTGTTAATTTCGAAACTGGTAAAATTAACACAGTCCGTTGAATTATCTAATTCGTTTAACCCATCAACATTTTCAATCTTGAAACGTTGAAAACAATTCATCTTTTTTTTTTTTTTTTTTTTGGCATAAATAAAGATGATTGTAAGGCTGTATATACAGAAATACAAGCTGTTTAAACTATAATTTAACAGCAGTGTGATATTTACAAATTTTTTTTCTTTTTTTTTTTTTTACATCTTGAGAGGTAAATCTGTTCTGAGATTTACCATAATAAAAGAAACCTCAATCTTTTATTATCGGTAGTTCAATTAATTAAGAAATCTACGCACAGCCTGAAGTAGCGTTGAAGCATCATGATCCTTCAGATTTGTATAGGTCCGATGCATGTTGACATTTTGTTCAGCTTTAGAGCTCAAACTGCGATCAAAAATTAAATTAAATTAAATACAAATTAAATTTTTCAAGCCCAATTTAGCCATTTCTGCCGCCGCCACTGCTACTGCCACTTCCGCCGCCCCCGGCCCCGGCCCCGGCGCCGGCGCCGCTCCCGTTCTGTTATTTACAGTTCTATTTTTCCTTTTCAGTGGTATGCAGTCTCAAATTTACATTTTTACTTCTTCAAAAGAAATATTGCCTCTTTAAAGACAATAACTTTTTTTTTGGAGCTTTTTACATGGGTAAAACCACCACACATCAAAAACATCAAACAAATAAAGAATGATGCAGCCTGCGGGCATTATTACTGCAGACTGAAATGTACATTGTTACTTTTTGGTAGTAGGGCTTGTCAGCCATTATGCAGTTCTGAAGTTTACATTTTTACTTTTTTCCCCAGGTTTTTTTCCTTCTTGGATCGATGGATCGGTCGGTCGATCTGATCCGTGAGTAAAGCCGGTGCTGCACACCTGTATGCATAGCTTGCAAAATACATTTGATTTATAAATTTAACACGCAGTCGTCGTTGCTTCATAATGCCTAAGAATTTGGTCTTTTTTTTGAATTATCATTATATTTTTGCACGACTATAGTTTAATTATAATCACGATATCGTGGTATCCAGGTTAAAAAGGGGGAGTTAAATTCGAATCGCTTTCTAAAACTTAAAAATCTACGTACATTAATAAGGAACTTTAATGGTATAAAGAATCTGAACATGAATAACTTCCAGCTTTAAAAAAAAAAAAAAAATAAAAAATAAAAAAATTTAATAACCCTGGATTCGATGATCTGGTTCGTTTTTTTTTTTCCAGATTTAAAATGAGTTGGAAACTAAGCTACTGCTGTACTTTGCATGCATATACATTAATTAACGTTCCTCGATAACACTGAACTTTTCAAAACAATCAAATATACATTATTTTTAATAGTTGAAAAATACAAGTGTAATTGTCTGGCTACCTGCTTGTGTAATGCCGTTTACAATTTGCACTCGATTTTGCTAAGCTTAATATATGGTATCAAATGTAATATTGCGTTCAGTAATTCCATTTTTGTATTACTATTTTTTTTTGGTTTTTTTTTATCAATCCTCAAAAATGCAAAGGTAAGTACTTCTTTAAATTAACAGTAAATATGATGTTTACTATTCAATAATGAATTACGCACGTTGGTTGGATCTGATAGATGCTAAGATTACATATGGTAACCAGGTAATTTTTGTACAAAAAAAACAAAACAAAAACGTTTACAAAGCCTCCGTATAATATATATATAAGGTTTTAACTGCATGTCAACCAACTGTGTAGACAATGTCTACCTCATAAACATCCAGCCCCAATTAGGAAACTTCAAAAGTTCGAGATTTCCAATCATAATTATAAAAATGTTAACGTCTTTCGCCTAGGTAGGCAGATGCTGCACGCCCTTACCGTCCTTTAATTGTCTGCTTTGTTTAAAAATTGTTGATATCGTGTAGAATGGAGATTGTTTTGGAAAACTAACCCGTTATGAACAAGAATATCAAACTTGCATGCATTTGGCGTTAGCACGATGTCTGGCGCCAACTCTCAATCTTATGAAAGCCTGTGTTTTTTCAACGCGCAATTTGATACATTGTAACATCAACGAAAAACCATAAAATCAAAAATAGAAAATAAAAAAATAAACGTGAAATGGTTAATAACCCACCCACAAATTATTCTTTCCACATATCGATCATTCCTATTTGTCTACTACTACTAAAAGCATCATTATTCAACTCAATACTGCATTTACTGTAAGTTATGTAATTAGGTGTCCAAATGTTACGTTGGGCCAGCCACATCAGAGCGGGTTTTAAGGGCATTTTGGATATCATCCATTTAAGCTTATCAATCGGCCAGAATTAATATTATGTAACTGCTACAGTAAAGAGCTTAAAGTGTAAGCATAACGGATGGCTGCATCGCGTTGCAGTAATAAAGCTTGTACATATATTTTTTCTTAATCATGCTGCAGTAAAGAAAAAACAAAAATTTATTATTTAGTCTTCGCACCATTAGCGCACGATTGGCGCACCATATGTATGCATGTATCATGGCACTACATTATTAGTGTTAAAAATCTATTCGCTAATCATCCCCTTTCAGTCTTTAGAAATTCAAATCAGAATATTTTTTTTTTTGGCCAAGTTTATTTGGATAATGTAAGTACACGTAACAGATCAAAATGGTCAACAGTTAAATTATCTATAAAGTTACATCCTTATGGCGCCCATTATAAAACAAGAACCTTCATAGATCGGACGGTTTATCGGTAATTTTCCACGCTATCTAAGACATTGGAAACAATTCGTTTGTCGGCTTGATGACGTTCAAAAATTTGGATCAAATTGCTCACGCTTGTAGATTTAAAGAAACTTAGTTACTTTGCACATCCAGGTTTCAGTCTGAGGCCAAAGTGCGTGCATGGGCATTCTCTTTTTAATTGAAAAAATATCAGATCATTTAATTCATATATGAGGTCAGTGCAAATAATCTGAATAATTGTGTTCAGCGATTGGTCCATTGAAATTTTTTTCTTTCTCTTAACAGCAGTTTCTCCATTGCAATTCCATTGCCGATGATGAGATGGTGAAATCGGAACTCCAATATCGCGGTAAACGGCAATTTAAACTATTTTTTTTTTTGTTTTTTCCTTCCAATTCCCACATGCTGGATAACTTCAATTACCAAGGTTACATACCATTTATTACCCACATCTTGACGTTGATAAATCATTCACAGTTTTCCACAATTGTAAGCGGGGTCCATGCGGTTTTTTGTTTTGTTTTGTTTTGTTTTGCCAAACTTTTATCAGATCTTGAAAGTACAATATCGTTTGTTTTTTTCTTGGCACGGTTTTTGGTATAAGCATAATTTTATTAAAGTGCCGTTTCTTTGCAGCATGTTTTATCAACCTATCTAGTTAAGACAAATATTCTACTGTCGATTTTGGCAATGAAAAGTTTTTTTTTTTTTTTTTCAAAAACGCCTTAGTCTTTTTTTGTTTCCCTTTATCAATACTGCAGTACATAATTTTGTTCCAATATATCGTCCTATAAGTTACATTTGGTTGAGAGTAGCCGCCAAAAATACTTTGGAACATATAAATGAGCGAATATATACAGTAGTAGTCTCATAAGTTTATTACTGCCTGCTCAACACTTACATATAGGCATTATAAGTCTATACAAAAAAAAAACAAAAAAAAGTATAAGCGAAACACCCAGGTCATCAAGTTAAGAGTCGTCAAAAATAAAATATAAAAAATAAATAAATTAGGTCTGATCCAAAACATAGTTAAAAATCTTGTGCCATCTTATATTTTGAAATAAGCTACCGCTAATTAAACTTATATTTAAGCTGCGTGTTTGAACTAAAACATTGTGTTGTCTTAGATTGAACCAAACTCCACTCCTTTCCGCATTAGGTAATCAAAAAAATAAGTTTAGTCGTTGCAAGAAGGGCTGAATCTCCGTTGGATACCAACGGCTTTTGGGTCGCCAAAAAACCTGAGAAAAAAAGAACCCCTCCAGTTAGAAAGAAAAGAAAAAAAAACCCCTCGTGGCAGTTTTGTGTTCATATCGGATTATGCGTGTTATGACAAGCCCGGTGCACGCAATTAAAAATTTCACTGATCATAAATTTCGGAGGTCGTTTATTCATGGTCATCAAACATCCAAGAAAATTATAGATTTTATACATTAAAAGTTTATGACTTAATTATTAAGTGGCTCCAAAAAAAAAAAACCCCCCAATTAACATAAGAAAACAAAAAACAAAAAAAGATCTGATTTATTTATATGGCAAATGCATGAAGATGATCAGTTCGATCGGTGCCATGGACAATCACCTCCGCCGCCGATCAAACCCTTCACATTTTATTACACTTTAGCTTACAAAAGCTTGAAGAGCCGATTCTTTTTTTTTTTTATATATTAGATATCTTTGGCTGTATCTTTTTTTCTGCGGAGGTCCGGCCATCCGGCTCAGATTATTCATTTTTACGTGCAACACCACTGATCACCCACGTACATTTCGTGGCTTTAAAAGTGGGGGGCGTGGTGGGGGGTTTAATTAGAGTGCCAGTCAGTCAAGTGTTTGCTTGAAGTCTTATTAATTAGTATGTCAACAATAAATAAATCGACATATTTGGCTCAAGATCTACTATTACCAGATGGACAACTTGAAGTTTATAGTGCAAGTCTTATAACTCCCTGATCGTAGATCAGTATGACTATAAGTATTATAATAAATAAGAACAACCATATTAACAAAAGTGGCTTAGCAAAAACAAAACAATGTAACCTAAAATCGTTTCGGACGTCGATGGAGTTGATTCGTTCATGACTTATTCTTTATAATCGTCGGCAACTTTATTATGGTAGTTAGCTTAATACGTAGTACTGGCGATCGTGACGATGATGGATGGATGGATGAAGGGTGATGATGAGTACATATTTGCCTTCGTTTTGCAATAATTTTTTTTTCAAAAAATTGGCTTTGCCACAAATTTCACAGGTTTAGTACAAAACTGTAGATGATTATCACGTTCAAAGAACGATTTCAAATGATCATTAATGGAATAACAACCTTTGATGAAAATCGTTTAATCTGGGTTAACTGGGCTATATAGACAATCATGGCCAAAAAAAAAAAAAAAAAAAAAAAAAAAGAAGAAAAACGCAATACAACCGCCTTGGAAAGTACTATTTATTACACTAATTTATTGGTCATGAACTTTTAAGATCGTGCTATATCGTAAAAAAAAAAATTTAAACACTTCTATCACTGGTTCTACTATCGATTCTAAAATTAAACTAGATTAGGATTATGGATATCATGACCTTCTATAACTTATGGCAGGAGGTCTCTTATAAGGTTTGATCTTTTTTTTGTACTCTCTTAAGATCATCCAGTACTACGTGGCAAGTATAATAGTTAAAAGATAGTCAGCAGCTAGTTCTAGCAATGAAGATTAGCTTAGCTTTACTAATATCAGTTTGACCACATGGATGGAATAGAAAGAATAAAGAAGAGCATTGATCATCCTCATTTAACGACAGCCTTAATGAGGCGCTAACATAAATTTATTTTTTGCCCCTTTAACATTTTAATGATATTACATGGTTTTGCCAACTGATCAGTTGATTCTTTTTTTTTTTTAATATTTTTACGTCGAGCAATAAGAATATGAAATGAAATGTACCTCAAAAAAAAAATATATAGAATAAATATTATAGAATAGAGTTGTTTCGATGATGATGAACAAAGAATCCATGTTGTTATTTCAACTCATTATTTCACAACAGGTCGATTAAACACATGCATATGAATGTTACAGGCTATAAGCTTAACGTTTTATCTGATCGATGCCGCTGGGCGGCCGTAGTAGTAGTTTTTGGTTCCATGCGGTTATCCGAGCTTTCAACTGTCAACGCTTGTGTTAATCATACGTGTCTCGCCCGCACCAGTCTGCGGCTTTTCTGATAAGATCTTTACCCCCGTTACAAAAATACTGTACCTAACCTAAATATCAAATCCTATTTAGTAATTGCAGGCACTGCCATGGTTGTTAACGTCTTGTATGCGCCTTTCATTATGGTGGTTAATATTCAACCTTACTAAAATGTTTGGCTTTATAGAAGAAGTAAAAAAAAAAAAAAAAAAAGAGGGGTACAACCATCGATCATAATGATATACACAAAAACAACAACATGATGATGCAAAATCGACCCGTAATAAACCCCAATCCTTGGTGCTCGTAAAATTAGATAAACTTCAGATGATCAATATCTAAATTTAATAAATAACAATAATAACACCAAGTATCAAAAACTGTTTCTTTTGTAGAATTTTCACATGAAACTACCATAATGTTTGGACTCAATATAATTTAATTGAGCCTATTCAGGGTAGATCTTATATAAAAAATTAAAAAAAGAACACGAAAAAAAAAGCATAAGGACCGTTTTTTATCAACCATTTATACACACGTAGCATCTGCGGTATTGACAGTATGTTTTTTTTTTTTTTTTAGTGTAGTGTTAGATACTTTTGTCAAAACATAAAATATTATAACTTTCGTTCTTCTGTAATTGGCCTAACATGAAATATTATAACAATACCGCCCTGTCTAGTGGTAAATTGTAGGTAGTTTATTAGTTCATTTAACGACCGGCACTTGAGAAGAATACATACATGAATGAACTATTTTTTCATGCGCTGTTTATAATTAATCAATATTTTTTTTTTTTTTTTTCTGCTGTAAATAATTATGCACAGCTCATGCATTGTAATCCCATGCGACACACGCCTCAAGCTTGCATAAGCAGAGCCTATCAGACCAAGATTTATTAATATTTTTTCTCCTACAGCCTTGTTAATTTTTCCCTAAACAGAACAATTAAGCGAAAATCATTTATATAACTCTACTCCTCTTTTTTTACTACAGGAATGTTATTTTTAACCCTTAGAATTACAGAATGAATTCAATCTTGAGGTACATTTGTAGCTTAACCAAGCTAGCTGATAACATTCGGAATAAACTGTCTACTCGTGATCGGCTATTCTTGATTGAAACATTGTATTGATTTACCAGAAAATCCGAACAGTTTATTATCTAAACAGCGCCTAAAAAGTTTTTTAGCTGTTTTGATAAAGATATCAATTTCTCACACAGCTGACGATTTAAAAAAAAAAAAAAAAAAACGCATCAGCTATTTTTATAAGATACAAAAAACAAAAAAAGTGGAGATATCTTATGAGCAAGCTTGGCCAAGTAGACAGTAAACTGCTAACACATCATATCATGTCATGCACCAACCAAGATCAATTCCTACAATGGATAATAATATCGTGCAGGTTAATAATAATATTACTTATTTGATTTTTAAAATTCTTAATAATTCAAGTGATTATGACACGTCAAAGTAGGAGTAGATTACATCAATAAAACCAAAGCTTTTCTCATTATTCTTGGGATATCTAATAGTACGCTCGCTATTTCATAAATTTCCAACTGTTAACTATTAGAAGTTGTCGACTGCGTATAATGGCAATTATAAATATGCCCTGTTTAAAACGTGGAGTCGCGGTAGACTAATATATAATCGTACATTACTGGTGCCCCCTCCTCCCTGGCCCTCACGAGAGCGGGCCTGATTATATATATATCAGACGTTAGTTAGGACCCAGCACTACAGTTCAATTTTTTTTATGAAAGTTTCAAAGTATGTTTTGCATTTTCGGTAAGGGGGCAGCAGCCTATAGAGGATGCGGCTCGCACTTTGAAAAAAGATATGAAAACAAAAGAGCCAAAAAACAATCTGGAGAGCGTGGCCGCGCGAGATCACAATTTTTTTTTTTTTTTTATTCGATTCAAAACGACACATCACAAAAATAAATATTCGAAAGAAAACAAAAACACCACAAACACAAATTTAAAATTCAATAATCTAATAATAAAAAATGGAAATGTTTTCTGGGCTATTAGCCCAGACGCAGCCAAAACCACAATCAGCAGTGGAAACAATTATCCGTCTCAGTGATAGATTGTTAAACTCAACTTTGTTAGAAGATCGACAGGCAGCAGTATTAGGATTAAAAGGTTTTAGTAGAGAGTACCGAGAATCCGTTGCAACTAATGCATTGAAAGCATTGATCCAAGCATTGCAACGCGACAATGAGGATGTGGAAACTTGCAGAGCTACGTTAGAAACGCTAGTAATTATGTTTATAAAAAATGATGAATCAACAAATGATTTGGAACGTCAATCACGATTAGTTCGAGCACGGAATAAAAAATACCCATCACCATTAAAAGATGAGGGGCCTCAAGACTACATTTCATTATGGCTGAGTGATGAATTTTCACAAAAGCAAGATAATATGCAGATATTGATTGAAATTGTTCAATTGACTGGTGATTTTTATTCCAAACTATATGCATTACAACTATTAGCAGCAATTCTCGCACAACGACCTAAACGAGCACAAGAGTGTATTTTTGCAAGCCCTACAGGTATATCAACTTTAGTATCATGTTTGGATTTGAATGTAAATGAAGTTATTAGAAACGAAGCAGTGCTGGTTTTGTTAAGCCTGGTAGATGGTAATATGGATATTCAAAAAGTTGTGGCATTTGATGGGGCATTTGAAAAGATTTTGGGTGTAATTGAACAAGAAGAAGGATTGGAAGGTGGATTAGTAGTTGAAGATTGTTTGACTTTAATTTCTGCAATGTTACGATATAACGTATCAAATCAACATCATTTTAGAGAAACTAGTTGTATCCCCCGATTAAATCAGTTATTAATTGTACCAACGGATGAGAATGGATTTTTGGAAGCAGCATGGAATGATCAAGCATGGACTAATTTAACAGTGGTATTGGAAATCTTTCAACTGTTTGTTCCTGAGGGTAATGAAGCCACTACGGTTAATCAAGCCGAGCTAAGTAATAGTGGGGTTTTGACAAATGTTTTGCGATTAGCATTCAGTCCTGAAACTCAAACTTCAATTCGAGTCGTGGCGTTATTAACTGCTTCAGATATTATCCGATCAAATGCCAACTCACAAGAACAATTTTTAAGCATCGATGTACCATATTTTGATTTGACAGTTGCCAATCAAACCGAGCCACATATTGTACCAGTCACTCAAGCATTACTAAACTGGGCATTGCTAGCCAACACCAGCCAATTGTTTGATTTACGAGTAAGTGCGGCAGTGTGTTTAGATTCGGTATTCAAAAACAACGAACATGAAAAAGAGGCATTTATAAGCTCACAAATAGCATTTTTTCAAAATAATTTAAGTGAAGAAGAACGACAAGGAATTCCCGATGGGTCGGCTAATTTAATCTCTGCATTGGTAGAGTATGATCCAGATATTAGATTAAATCCATATAAAATGTGGTTTGCCTCGACCATTTTATTACATATCTTTGAAGATTCATTAAAGGTCCGGGATTTATTACGACAAGTTACCATTGGCGATGAATCTGAGGGGCAAGAAGAAGTTAGTGTAATTCAATCCATGTCGGGGATGTTGATTACTTCGTTGAGGTATCAGGATCCACGGATTGCAATTGCATATTTAATGTTGTTGACGGTATGGAATTTTGATGATATTCATGCCGTTAAAGATTTTTTGTATGAATCAGCCACAGTTCAAGGGTTGATTAATAGTTTGAGTTATTCCGCTAGTGGGAACCCAGTGGTGGAAGCCATGGCAGCCATTTTATTAGGTATTACCTACGACTTTTGTACAAAAGATTGCCCAATTTCCAGGTATGTTCTAATAGATTTTAAAAGAAAAAAAAAACAAAAAAAACAAAAAAAACTAACAAGTTAGGGCAAATTTGCACTCAATGCTGACAAGTTCGATAGGAAGAGACCAATATGTTGTTAAAGTACAACGGTTGCGGGAAATTTCGCATTTCAAGAATTATGACCCAGACTACATTTTCAGTGCTGAAAAAGATGAATCAGGGTTACCTCAAGTGTTTTTTGATTCAATTTATGTCGATTTGGTTAAGGAGAATTTTTCGAGGATTAAAAAATCGTTTGATCGTGATCCAAACGTTGAACCAAATAGTCGAATTTCATTGGAGATGTATGAAGATTTACAAAAAGATTTCCACGATGAGCAGCAAAAATTGCAACAAATTGAAACTGAACTAAAAGAATCCAAAGATGAATTAGACGGGTTGCGATTGGAATTGGAAACGTCACAATCTAAACTGCAACAAACAGAAATCCAACTAGATCAGGCGGCAAATGATCGTGATACATATAGCAAAGATTTGTCAGAGTCTCGGGCTAAATTAGAACAATTAGGTAAAGAAAAACAATCGTTGGATGAAAAGTTTAGATCTATTCAAACTAAATTTACCCAGTCTAATAATGCGATCGAAGAAATGAAGGGTAATGAAAAATCATTGAATACAAAATTGGAACAATTAACGCAGCAAAAGCAAACTGCAGAGAATGGCATCAACAAGATGAATAAAGAGTTGAGGAATATTTTCAAAGAACGAGATGAATCAGAAACTCAAGTTAATAAATTGAACAAAAAGATTGAAGATTTGAATAAACAACATTCTAAAAATGATTCTAAATTGAATACTGAAATTCAGCAATTGAAACAACAAATCAGTGATGGTGATTATAAATATAAAAGTATTGCTGGCGAACTTGAAAAGTTGAAAAAGATTAAACAAACCGAAGCCACCAAAAAACAACAAGCTGAAAAGCGAGCTGAACAATTGGAACTAGATTTGGGTGAATTAGACGAATTGAAGGAACGATTGATTGCCAAGTTGACCAGTGCTGCAGAACAAATTGAAACTCACAAATCACGTAAAGTTGAGTTGGAAAATGATTTGGAAGAATGGCAAGATAAACACCAATCATCGCAACAGGAATTGGAAGAGTTGACTAAACAATTGGGGGATAGTAGTGAGTTGGAGGCGAAATTAGTAGGATTACAGGATGGATTGAAAAATGTTGAATCTGAGCGCGATGATTTAAATAATCAATTTTCTCAATTAAAAGAAGAAATTGATGTATTGAAAAGGCAAAAATCGCAATTGGAAGAAGATTATGAGAAGAAAATTAAAGAAAAGGATGAAAAAATTTCCGAATTGGAATCACATTCATCGAAATTGAAGGAACAATATGAGTCAAGTGTTGCAAAATCTGTAGAAACTGCTAAACAAGTATCATCATTAGAATCTAAAGTTAAAGAATTGGAAGATCAAATTAATGACAATAGCAGTAATAGCAGTAATTTGATGAAACAATTAGATGAGTTGAATCAAAGTAAAAGTGATTTAGAATCCAGATTGGAGCAAGAAGGGGAAGAATTGAGTGAAAAGGTTCAGACTTTGGAAGCTAGTTTGATTGCTTCTGGAAATAAAAAATCTAAGATTGAAAAGGAATTTGAAGACTTGAAAATTTTGAAAACTGATTCGGATACCAAGCTTGATAATGTACAAAAAGTTAAAAGTGAATTAGAAACTAAAATTCAAGATTTAGAGCAACATGTTTCCAATACCAACCAAGAAAGGGACAATTTGGTTAAACAATTGGATGAATCAAAATCTAACAAAGCTGATTTGGAAAATCAGATTACAGAGCTGGAAAAAGAATCCAAATCATCAAAGGAAGCCAACAATAATGTTTCTAAAGAATTGGAAAAGTTGAAAAGTTTGAAAGCCGATTTGGAAACTAAGGTTGAAAATTTGGAATCCGAATCAACCAACTCCAAAAATGAAAATGACAAATTGTCTCAAGAGTTGAAAATTTCTAAAACTGATCTGGAAACTAAGGTTGAAAATTTGGAATCTGAATCAAAGAAACGTCAACAAGTTTCCAAACAAGTTGACAGTTTACAAAACGAAAAATTGTCTCTAAATGAAAATATTGAAAAGTTGGAAAGTACCAAAAATGACGAAATTTCCAAACTAAACACCCAGATTTCTAAACTTGAATCATCAAATAACGAATATTCCGGATCATTACAAAAATTGAATGAAGATATTGATCAACTTCAATCAGATAAACAAAATTTGGAGGAACAAGCTTCCGACCAGGCCAGTTATGTATCTGAATTGGAAAAACAAGTTGAAGATTTGGAAGCTACTGCTGCTCAAAAGACTGGTGATGGTAACGAATTAGCCCAACAATTGGAGCAAGTTCGAAGCTCCAAAAAAGAAGCCCTGGCTAAACACGAGAAAGACTTGAAAACTAAAAATGAAAAAATCAAAGAATTGAATAAAAAAATTGATTTATTACAGCAGCAGAATAAGGACACTGTTACTAAAAGTGTTGAAACTGCTAAACAAGTTCAAGACTTGGAGAAAAAAGTGTCAGATTTACAATCTTCAATCACTTCAAAAGATGATGAGATTTTGTCCTTGAAGAATTCAAATACCGAATCTAGTAGTAATTGTGAAAAACTGGAATTTGAAAAGAATGAAGCTTTGAAGGATAAAACTGCTCAAATTAATGATTTGAATAATGAATTGGAAAAATTGAAAACTGAAAAAAATGATTTGAATACTAAATTCAAGGAACAAAATGATAATAAAGAAGGGGAGGTTAAAAAATTGAATGATGAGCTGGATACCAAGAAGAAGGAAAAACAAGATTTGGAAAGTAATATCAAAAGTTTAACAGAAAATGGTACTACTTTGGACAAGAAACTATCAGATTTGGAAAAACAAGTAGAGTTAAAAACAGATCAGATATCTAATTTTGAAAAGAAGGTTGGTAAATTGGAAAAATCTTGTAATCAAGTGGAATCCAAACTTAAAGCCAAAGTGGACGAAGTGATTAAATTACAAAAAGATATCAACGATTTGAAGAGCTCTAATGAATCAGATAATGAAGTTGGTAAAAAAAAGGTGGAAGATTTGGAGGCAAAACTCAAGTCGAAAGAAGATGAGGTTTCAAAACTACAAACTGATACCGCCGAATTGAAAGATTCTAAGAAATCAGAAATTGAAGAAAATGCCAATCTAACCTCTAAACTGGAAATTAAAGACCGAGAAATTTCAAAGTTACAATCTAGTATTTCAGAATTAGAACAGTCGGCCAAAGATACATCAACTAATCAAGAAAAAATCAAAACACTTGAGCAACAAGTAGAAAATAAAACTTCTCAAGTATTCAAACTTGAACAACAGATCAAGTCTAATGATGAAGAAATATCCAAACTCAATTCATCAAATGGAGAATTATCCAAATCAGTCAATGATTCTAATAAAGATAATGAAATCACAGAACTTAAAGCTCGGCTTGAAAAACTCGACGGTTCAATGGTTCCAAAATCTGATTTGGATGATTTGATGTTGATGTTGGGTGATATGGAAGAAAGAAAGGATAAATATAAATCTCAACTTCGTGATCTTGGTAAAGATGTTAGTGAAGATGAAGATGATGATGATGATGATGATGATGATGACGGCGATGATGACGAATAATATGTATTTAATTTATGTATAGTATGAATTTTTTGTTTATATTTATTTTTTGTTTATTTTCATTGTTCTTTTCCACTCCTACTTATTAACATTAATAATGGACATTCCAACAGGCGCTCTGAAAACGATACTTACATACCTTCCAAAACACGACTTATTATCTATTCGGTTAGTAAACCGACAACTTCATTGTATTGCCACATCGCTGATTTGGCAAAAAGTTTGTATTCGCACTGAACTTTTACACAATAGTCTTTGGAACCATATTGTTCAAAATCCTTATTCCAGCTGCACAAGTTTCCAATATACCAATGACCTTAGATTAACAGTTACCCAACCAATCAAATATATATACTTGAAATCAATTATTGATAAAATTTCCTCATGTTTCAACAAACTAACAATTGATTTGACTACTGATAATCATGCGGCTCATAACGCGACGCTGATCTTTGCTAAGAATATCAAATATAAATACCCAAGCGCTTACATTATATTATCAATTAGAGACAAGTCAGTAATTTGCTTGGACCAATGGGCTTATATAAATGAATTGAATTGGATCAAATTCCATCAAGATTCATCAATATTCCCAGATACCCTGCCACTACAACTAGAGAAATTGGCAATTACTAATTTAGTAAATGACAATGATATTATGCCAGTATTAACTACTGAGTTGATAAATACCATGATATATGATACCACGGTTAAAAGTATCGTTGTTACTGAAGTTAACCTTGTTTTGAACGAAACATTGGATTTGATAGATAATTTGGAAGCTATTGATAGCGAAATTACGGTAGAAAATGAACAATTGTTTGATATTGATATTAATTTGAAATTAAAAAACACAATTATTGATCCATTGATTACATTGCGAAAGGCGCCATCGTTATCTGTTTATATTGATTTTTTAAACAATGGGTGGAAAAATAACTTGCTGAAACATATTGTCGACGAATGTGATGGTAATAATAATAATAAATCCAACCAATTAACTCTAGCACTAGGATACGTTGATGATGTAAACGATTCTCAAGCCAAAGTATTAGCTCAAGTTTTGAAAAATTCATTTGACAAGGTCGTTATTGAAATTGCACATCATGCTAACCATACCCCGATCAATGCCATTCTTGCTCTAAAACCTTGTGAAATTTGGCTAAAAACTCTAAAACAATTACCAGATGAAAATCAATGTAGGTATCACCCTTATTATTTTGGTGATGATATCGTAAAATGTAAATTATCACAATAAATATTGTTTTTTTTTTTTTTTGGCTTTTTTTTTGCCGATTTTGTGGGTTTAGAATACTTGACCAATAAATACTCCAAATCATAAAATACCTAGAGTAAGAATTTTATTTCTTGAATAAAGAACATTTGACCTTAGATTATGGAATGATCTAAATCCTTGCCGCTACAATGGATCAATCATCATGATCAAAAGGTAAAAACGAAAAGGAATATAAATAACACATTTTTTACTAATCAAATATAATCAAGCAGTTCTTCTTGGATCATCCATTTTCACTACATTAATATCATCAGAACCAAAATCCAAATCGGCATTTTCCAATTCTTGTGGGGTAATAAAAATAGCTTGACATTGTTCCATATCTCGAATAACACCAATCAACAACCTCAAACTAATTTGCCGATTCACCTTGTCCATAAACACATCGAATTCATCCAATGCTAATAATTTGGAATCCAAACTATTCCAAATAGCACTCAACAATGATGCCTGTGCATACGATTTTTCCCCACCACTCAACTTGTCAACACTTTGTAAAGTCAGGGACCCAGCAGTTTGTACCGTAATATTAACTTCTTCTGCATCATGATCAATTTCACAAACACCATCAAAGCCTCGAACATTCAAATGTGCCTTGAAATTTCGTTTCATATTTTCCTCAGTACCATCCCGAACTCTACTACTACTTTGTTTTGTTGGATTTTCACTCTCTCGAATAGTTCTATAAAATTGAGCAGTATTTTCCAATTCTTTTCTCAACTCTTTTTCAATCTTTTCTTTGGCATGTACATCAGCAATAATTGCCTCCAAATCATCTTTTTGAGAATTGATTTTATCCAATATTGCTTGTAGTTCCAAACTTTTTTGTTTGATAGAATCAGTGTCTAGGTCTGAATATTTTGGCTCTTCACTAAATGACATGGCTGCTGATTTGATATGCTCCAGCTGACCCTCTTCAGCATTGATGGTATCTTTTTTCCGGCTGATTGAAGATTCCATATCACCAACAATTTGTTCAAACCTAGCGTGTCGTCTTGCAAATCTCTCCATCTGGTTATTGATTTCATCAATTTGTTGTTGAATACCATAAGCTTCTTGATCAATTCGAGAAATTTCTTCTCGTTCGGCAACTTTTTCAGTTTCCAAAGATTGCCGCTTTTCATATAATGCTTCAAGTTGTTCAGTAGTTTCAGCTAATTGATTTTCCAAAATCTCAATTTCAGATTTAATTTCAGTAATATTCTGTTCCAAAGAAATCAATCGTTGATTATCTTGTGCATCTTGCAACTTGGTTTCCAAATCTTCAATATCTTCGCTAACCTTTCGTTTTCTTGTCCTTAATTTGGATAATTCTCGATGATAAGTTCGTTCTTCTTCTTCGATTTTTTGCCTTGATCTCATTACATCATTGTATTCTTCTTTTAATCGTGCCTTTTGCCGTTCCAATTCACTCAAATCTTTTTTCAATTCTTGCAAAGAACCTTCAGTATCACCACCTAATCTTGGGAATCCATGAGGTTTATTTACATATGTAACCCCACCTTTTTCAACTTTTTGCCAATCCAAAGTGAAAATAACTTTAACATTTTTTGGATTTTGATGAAATTCTGCAGCAGCCTCTTTACGAGTAGCCATTAATACTGATGATTCGATTTTTTCCAAATCAATAAAACAATTTTTAATTTCATCATTTGGATCATTTTTAAATTTCAAAACATCCAAAATCGTGGTATATTGCGAATTTGGTACCCCAGAAGAATAGTTAAACGATCGATCATGTTTTCGTAGAATAACATTACACCCAGCGACATTATTTTCTCTTAATAATTTTTGCATAATTTTTTGATCACCGTAATCAAAAACCACAAACGAGTTTAAATTATAATTCATTTTGCTTTCCAATAATGGACCCCATTTGTTTTCGCGCAACTCTAAATGTAGGCCTAATGGACCAATTGGCTGTTCTTTAAAACGAATTCTTTTCATTTGATCAACCAATCTTGGCATGTTTTGATGAAAACTTGCCATTTGATTCTTTTTGGCTTCATAAAAATTGTTGATCTCGCTAGATTTTTGATTTATTCGGTAACTAATGTCTTTGATATCTCTATTCAAACGTTCCGATTTTTCAGTATATTTTAATTTTTCTTCATTCGAATCATTAGATTTTTGAGAATACATTTCAATATTCTGTTCGGTTTGTTGTAAGTCGGATCTCAGTTCTACTAATTTTTGATTATCTGCATTCATATCTTGTTCCATACGTTCATTTTTTTCTTGTTCATTCTCTAATAAACTTCGATTTGCTTTAGATAAAGTATTACTATATTCAGTAACTTTGTTTTTAACTTGAGAAATTTCATTAGTCAGTTGGTTTTTTTTGTTTTGGATTTGTTCCATATTTTCGTGTGGTACTTCTTTTTTCAATTCGACTCTGGATTTTTCATTTTCCAAATCATTAACGTTGTTTAATTGTAGTAACCTATTACTGTCATAATCCGCCTCCTGGGCTTTATATTCTTCTAATTCATGAGCTTTTTTATGTAGATTATTTTTCAAATCTTCAACTTTTGCTTCTTGACCAGAATATTCCCGCCATATTAATATCGCATCATAATCAAACTTTTGTTTGTACGCATTTGAATATCCTTCGAATTCTTTTTGTTTATTCTTGGCTGCCAAATATTCTTTTTTTGCCGCTTTATATTTTTTAAACTGAGCTTTAGTTCGTTTACTAATATCATCGACATTGGCATCAGTCATTTCGGTATTATATGCAATTTTATCCAACAACATGGCTCTTTTCAATTGATGATATTTTACCTTTGATGATGATGAACCTAAAAACGATCGAGCAGTATCCTGAGTCAAGATCGCAAAAGGATTATCAATCTGTATCTCAAATTTTTCCAGCATTTCTTTCAAATCCCTCATTGCCGTCGAAATAACTTTCCCATCTGAACTTTTGAGTTTAATACTTGGTGTTGAGTCGATAACAAGTTTCCGTTCAACAATAATACTTTTACCATATTTTTTGGGTTGAAATGCGTTATCATCATCATTATTGATAGTAACCCTAATGATTGCTTGACTTTCGCCAGTTTTGATCAATTCTTTTAAACTATTTGCTCTGTTGGTAGCGGTGGCTTTGCCGCCTAGACATGTAGATAAGGCGGTCAGTATTGTACTTTTCCCTGAACCGTTTTTCCCAGTAATAAAGTTCATTTGCGGGATTAAATCAATAACTAGTTGTGAATGACACTAGAATTATTATTATTAGCACTTGCTTGCTTTATCATTTTACACTTACCATAAAATTGATCATTGCCACCTGTTGAATGAATCCAGCTCGTGGTCCTGCTTTTTCAACCTTCATTCGTTTAGGTTCAGGAATATTCGCATCGTCCAGTTCCCTTACCGTCATTTTAATACCTGTCCTACGGGATACAACGAAGAAAACAAAAAAAAAATTTCCCAGCACTATAGCGTGTATAAACTCAACCACTATAGCGTATCAGTCCGTTGTCAAGTTGAAAAAAATTAAAAAAAAAATCTAACCTGATTATAAAATTTACGCGTCGGCGTGGGTGCTCGGTGCTTAATTTAACAGCTGGAGTTAACCAGCCATTGGGTGATAACGTATATCATTTTGCCGGCTACTACTTAAGTGTTGAAACTTTACCAACTTTACGCATACAAAAATTTCACCAAAGATAAATGATTAGATAATTAACAGATTCACGCGTGTAGAGCCTGTTACTACGTAATTGTAATGCGGCTGAATACTAGGATGGTTTTGATTAAACAAGACGTGTTTATTGACGGGTCCTGCATGAGTAGATAAACATCTATTAACTTTTTTTTCTTTTCTTTCCAAAGATAAAAATAATTTACAAACTGCTCTATATTATAATATTAAATGATTAAAGTGTGATTAAAAGTAGTGGTACGATCTGTTTTTTTGTTTTGTTGTTGAAAATAAGGACGTATCAAGTTTAAATTTGGTGTACTAACTTTTTGAAAGCTCAAAGATCATTCCAAACATGCGATAGTATCAATAGTCCAACTCACAATATGATAGACGATATAATGTATCCAGCCGTTTGAAGTAGTTGGAGGTCTCGACTCTACGTACTTACCGGTAGTCTTCCATTGAAAGATAATAATAATAAAAAAACCAGTTCATCATTCTCATAGTATTAATTGTTTCATTCATATACCTGCTCAAAACAAGGTTTCTCTTTTTTTTTTTAATTAACGTAATTTTGGCAATATTTTCTGATACCAAGTTTCCTCTTTTTCTAGCTCTTTGTTTTCTTTGAGAGTCTCATCTCCCAAAGATTGGACTGATTCCAACTTATGATCTCTAGTAAACAAAGTAGCTACAACCAATGGGATGCATAAACAGATCGCAATGATCATCAAAATTCGTTGGACATGTTTATATGAGGCTACCAAAACTTCTCGTTCTGGGCTGCCCCATGGATAAGTTACAGCAAAAGCGAGTGGGTCACCATAGGCGTCGGCAACCAGACCAGGTCCCAACCCTTGCTTGGACATTTCATTTGGTAAAAGTTGTGTCCAAATTGCACCAGAGATGGAACTTCCAATACCAGTACCAATATTATAAGTTGACAAGAACATGGCGGTAACAATGGCCATGTGTTCATGTTTAACAGATGCTTGGAGAGAACATTGAATTGGGAACGTGAAAAACCCAGCCCCGAAACCTAACAAACATTGGGCACCGATAATTCCTGCTTTAGCGCCAGTGCCTGCTCGGTATTGAATCATCAATCCAATAGCAACGAACCATAAACTGGTACCAAACACTGCGAAAGCCTTGACTCGTCGAACTCTGGAAATCACAAACCCTAATAAGACACCGGTGATCGTCCCAACAAATGAATACAAGGAAGTGATTCGAGTAGCGCTAGTAACAGATTCGTTAACTGCAACAACTAAAACAGTATATAAATAATTATTTTCAACTGAAGAAATCATCATGACACATAACGAGATGATCAATGGACAGTAAACGCCTCGATCAGCCAGCAATTCAAATGGAGTGATTGGGAATGGACATCGTCTTTCCCATAACGCAAATAATGGAATGCAACAAAACCCCACGACTAATGGTGCAACAATCTTGGCCTGTTTCCAATAATCTGGAGTAGCATTGACGCCACCAGCCAAGGTCAATGGAACTAAAATTAACGCCAAAACGGCTGCTAACAAGATGACACCAACAACGTCTAATTTCCAAAATAACGCAACCATGTATTTTTTGAACCCCAAATGTTGGTAATCGGTTTTTTCATTTTCGAATTGTTTCCATTCTGGACTTTTGTGTGCTCGATAAGCCATATGGAATAATGAAATAAGTAATGGGATACTGACGACAGGTACAATAATTGCCCACATACCGATACCCCACGACCATTGTGTTTCCATCAGGCCAGTGATATTACCAGAAATCCAAGTGTTGATGACGAACGGAATAGAAGGAACCAATAAACAAACCAGTCTCCAGTTTAAAGAAGAGAAATCCGATGTCAGTAAATCAATATTGATAATAAACCCAGTGTAACCAATTTGGTATAAAATAGCTCCCCCAGCAAAACGTTGAACATCATAAGCCTGGGATTCAAGGATAGTACCAACAACGTAAAATACAATTAAAATAAGTAACAATGCTAGACGACCAAACACATCGGTCAGTCGAGCAATAACTGGTTGAGCAACAGCTGCCACAACACCTTTAACAACATTGATTGTGGATAATAAAGAATGGCTTGAGTATGAACTTGTAGCATTAGTTTGATAAACATTACGTGTCATACCATCCAAACCGTATGAATAACCGAACAAAAAAATGAAAAAATAAACCATAACCAAACCAACAGTTGAATATTGCTTGGAGATGATTTCAATTTTTCGAACCCCAGCTGGTTTCAACATTTCTTCTTCAGCGGATAGAGAATAGTCCGAAACTGACTTTCGGTCTACAGTATTATGTTGTGCTGCCTCTTCGTCATCGTGGTATTGTTTCTTTTCGACTTTAGGGCTAGATGTTATTGAGTCCGCGGTACTACCCATTTTTACTGAATTCTTAAGCAAATCGATAGAGCGATGAAGAGATATTGCAAAAAAATTGGTATTATAGTAATATATATATATATATATAAAAAATAAAAAGATTAAAAAAAATAAAAATTTAAAAAAAAAAAAAACAGGAACGTCGCACTCCTTATTAAGGATAGGGTGGTAATGTTTCCGGCTGCAAAAAAAATGATCGGACTATTACGGTTATCTGATCTGAAGTAAAATGCATGATGAAACTATAGGCATGCACCTACAAACATACTATACTTGTGCATGTGCATAAATAGCGAAACGGCCGTGGCTGACCGCGCCGTGACTTGGTTCTGAAAAATTTTCATTAATCTTTATTATAATAGCTTGCTTGTATAGGTAATCTAAGTTATCAATCTACTAAAACAATAAGCCAGAATTGTAACGAATTTGGAGCAGGAATTATCATATCAATAAAATCAAAATATTGGAACTGACCGCAACCCTGATCTGAGGAAAAAAAAAAAATTCCCTAGTGTCTCACACCAAGCACAGAATCCCCTTGTTTTTTTGGCGATCCAAATTTCGGTTTATTGGTTGATCAAGTGGAGGAGATTTGCAACGTTAAACCCGAAAAGACTGATAACTAGAGTAATGAAAAAAAATATTTAAGTTTAGGAAAATAATATAGAAGATTATATATTCCACTAGATGATCCTATTCAAGATGAAAGAAGAAGAGCGGACTGTGTACAGACATGACAAAGAAAGTTCGGGTGACTAAAAGTATGATGTACACCATGATGATATTAACATTACGTGTAAAAAAACGTAAAAAACAGTTGCTTATGATACATAGATAAGCTTACTTATAGAGGAAAACCATTAATAAAAGAAATAAATAAAAAATAAATCGATCAGGGCTCAGCATAATCTTAATCAACATAAACACAGAAATTATCTAATTATGTAATTATCTAATCAATCTGCAGTACCGCCCAAGACATAATTATAAGACAAAGGCAAGCACAAAAAAAAAAAAACAAAAAAAAAAAACAACATAAGATTCAACCCGCTTCCCATTCCTTTGTTAAGTCAACTATGAAGACCTTGTATGGTTTTAACTGGAACACGAATGTAAAGAAGAGCTTTTTTTCATAAAATTGTTGTGGAAGAAGGGCTAGAGACGTGGCATCACTTGCCGCAGCGTCTGCGGCTTGGGAAAATTGGGAAAATCTGATATCTGATAATAAGCTTTACAGCATCGGTCCGCCTTCGGCAATTGGTTACCCGAAACAGCATTAAATTTATCCTGAAATGCATGCATGGTCAGTGAGACTTTAAGCTTGACGTTTTGTATTCGATATATGTACAGTATGCTTATAACTAATTTACAATCCGTCACATCCCCTAACGCAATATAATTCACGCATCTGTAAGAGGAGCGTATTGTCAAAACATTGGAAATAAAAAAAGGAAAAAAAGAAAAAAAAGAAACAAATGCAAGTATATTTCGGAAGGCTATGATAATTATAAAATAAAAATAAAAATAAAATACGCCCCAGAGGTCTTTGTATAAACATTTTTTTTAAATTTTTTTTTTTTAATTTTTACCTATTTTGGGAAGTGGGTGGTGTATTCGATCCACCAGGGGACGAATCCAATAAAACGGGTTTCAAAACCTGTTCATCAAAGTCTTTGAACCATCGCGCATGGTCTTCTGCCGATCGTCCAAAAAAACTTGCGCTGTTTCTTCCAGCTGGCGGCTGTAAATTAGATAAATGGACATTACTTGAATGAGAAGTGCTTGGACCACCAGCCATTGGAGGTAGATCGCTTATATCTGACTCAGCATCTGATAAACGGTCATCATCCGACTGGTTATCTTTGTAACTAGATGATCTTCGAATTGTGGAGCCGTGGTCGTCTCTACTAGTGCTGTTAAAATTGAATGATTGTGGAGCAAAATGTCGCCCCATAGAACTAGGTGCCAAAACTGCCTCTATATCGAATTCATCATCGGAATCCACTTCTTCAACAACTCCAGTACGGATACCTAGAATTTCCAACATTCTGGCAGTGGTACCACCAAATACAATGACAGTCAAAACAACAACAACCAAAACAGTAGCTCTTAAAGCATTAGCAGCTTCACCTTCTAAACCAGCAGCTAATGCGACCCCGACTGCACCTCTCAAACCGGCCCAAAATAACATCATTTGGTATTGCTGAGGAATTTCATCGTGTGTGATGACTTGGCTATTTCGATGCCGGCTAGCATGAACCCAATTGATTAATTTAGATAGTGGGAAAACAGCAGCCCATCTTGATACACAAATACCAATTGCTGTGACAATAATCAATAAAGGTTTGAAAATCAATTTTTCTATGGTGAATAAAGACAACCCGAGATATACAAAAATAAAATTTTCGGATAATTGTGCCAATAATTGGAAAATGTATTTAACAGCAATTTGTGTTCGTCTCGACATGTTGAAATAAGCATAATGTTTCAAAGTAATCCCACAAAACAATAAAGATACAATACCAGACATGTGGCACCCGTTACTGAAAAAATAACTAGCATATGCAAACAACAACACCAAACAAGATTCGATTCGAGGGTACCGTCGTACATATGAATGCTTCAAAACCAAAGCAGTCATGATCCCAGTAATTACCCCGATTAATAAACTGATAGTAAAACTCATAAAAAACATTCCAATCCCTTTAAAAATAGAGCTAAACGTTAATTTTTCACCAGAAAACTTTTGCGCGGTCTCAAACATAACAATACAGACCGCATCATTTAATAAACTTTCGCCAAAGATGATGGTGTATAGTTTTGGATCAACTTTATAAGCATTAAAAATTGATAAAATAGTAACTGGATCAGTAGCCGATAATGTTGCACCAACACTAATTGCATCAACAAACGAAATATTAACTCCTTCTAATCCGATAAATGTCCAAACATATAACAACACACCCAAAACCACGGCTGCTAAAAACGTGCCAGCAAATGCAAACGTCATAATTGATCCAATATTTCTAAAAAAATTCGCCTGATGTAGTTCATAGCCTGAATTAAGAATAATTGGGGGCAGTAAAAGATTGAAAAAGTAAGAATAACTAAATGATACATGTTCTTGAATGAAATGTCCGGGACTTACACGGATAATCAACCCAACAAGCATGCCACCAAAAATCGCTAATACAGTTTCATGAATTGCTTGAATCTTTTTCTGTTGCAGGTAATAACTTGTCCATAATGAACAAATTAATAATACTAATACGATGAAAATAACCCATGATGCGAAAATTTCTTCTGTGGCCGGATCACTTACCCCATCATCAATATCTGGATCTGCGTCGGTGCTCTCACGTTTGGCAAGCGTATATGCTAATGTCGCCAGTGACATTATTTTTTATTATTATTTGTTATCTTGTTATCGTTTATTTTTAAATTGATGTCGTTGAGTTTTTGAAAAAAAATAAAAAAAAATATTGGCCGCTGCTGCTGCTGCTGCTGCTGCTGGCAGGATGGGCAAAGTCCCAATTTGCACTTTTAATCAATGAGACTGCGCGCACGCTTCGGGTGTGTGTGCTAATTGCAATTCCCGTGGGGATCTTTTTTAAACGCTAAGGAGGTTCGACTGCGGCGCGTAAAATTAAATTTGATTATTGGTGGGCGCACCACCCCCAAAAAAATTAAATGAATCATCTCATGAACGGGTTAATGGTGAAATTTTTTTTGCCAATAGACAAAAAACCTCAAAATTAAAAAAGTTAAAAAAAATAAGATAAAATAAAATAAAATAAAAAGGAAAAATGCGGAGGCTGGCTGGTGGACCCAGATTTTTGCTACGACTTTATTCAACAAAGCTAGGACCAGAATTGGACAAAAAATGGCTAGCCAAGTGGGAACGTAATCCTAGCAGGTTTGCCAGAGACAATTCTAAGGGAGAAAAGTATTATGCATTGTCAATGTTTCCTTACCCATCAGGGTCATTACACATTGGGCATTTACGTGTTTACACAATTAGTGATGTTTTGGCACGATATAGACGGATGAAGGGGTATAATGTTATTCATGCAATGGGATGGGATGCATTTGGGTTACCAGCTGAAAATGCTGCCATTGAACGAGGAATTGATCCTAAACAATGGACTTATTCAAATATTAAAGTCATGAAGGAACAAATGAACAAAATGGCTGCCGACTTTGATTGGGAAAGAGAAATCATTACATGTAGTCCGGATTATTATAAACATACTCAAAAGATTTTCAAAATGATGTATGAAAGTGGATTGGCTTATAGGAAAAAGGCTAAAGTTAATTGGGATCCAGTAGAACAGACTGTTTTGGCAAATGAACAAGTTGATGATGAAGGGATATCGTGGAGATCGGGGGCTCTTGTGGAGCATAAAATGCTGGATCAATGGTTTTTAGGGATCACAAAATATGCGCCGGAATTATTGGAAGATTTAAAGTTGTTGGACCAATGGCCCGATAAAGTCAAGTCAATGCAAAAGAATTGGATTGGACAGAGTGAAGGTGCGAACTTTGGGTTGAAGCTTGAAAGTGGTGAGTTGATTCATGTTTTTACTACTCGACCGGATACATTATTTGGATTGCAATATGCTGCCGTATCGTTAGACCACGATATTGTGAAAAAATTGGCAAACAGTGATGCAAATCTACAACAATTTTTGGAACGTGCCAAAACTTTGCCAGAAGATACAAAGGAAGGATATTTGTTAAATTTAAAAGCAAGCTCGCCATTGGAGACTGAAAGGTTTAACATCCCAGTGTTTGTTGCGCCATATGTTATTAGTGACTATGGTCACGGTTCAGTGATGGGGTGTCCAGCTCATGATACTCGAGATTATGAATTCTGGAAATTAAATACTAATAAAGAGGTTAGGTCTGTTATTACCGCACCAAAGAAACAACACACCGATGAATTATATACCGGTAAAGAGGGGACTTTAAATTCATTATGTGGTAAATACCATGGTATGACATCTATTGAAGGCGGTAAAGCCATTGTTGACGATATTAATAAAATCGATTCAGAATTAGCAAGTCATGCGACACAACTGCGGCTACGAGATTGGCTTGTATCACGACAACGATTTTGGGGTGCTCCAATCCCAATGATCCATTGTGATTCATGTGGTATTTTACCAGTTCCTGATGAGGAGTTGCCAGTGCTGTTACCTGAAACTGTTAGCTCACCATTAGCTCATAATGAGGAATTTTTAAACACTACCTGTCCAAGTTGTCATAAACCCGCTAAACGGGATTCAGATACTATGGATACATTTATGGACTCATCGTGGTATTTCTTTAGATATACAGATCCCAAAAATGTTGATACACCGTTTGGTTTTGACAAGGCATCTTCAATGATGCCAGTTGATATTTATATCGGTGGTGTTGAACATGCCATCCTACATTTATTATATTCAAGATTTATGGCTAAATATTTCCAAACATGTGGCGCATGGGATGGTGGGCCATTAAATGGCGAGCCATTGAAACACTTGGTCACTCAAGGGATGGTCCATGGTAAAACTTTTACTGATCCTGATACTGGGCGGTTTTTGAAACCACATGAAGTTGATCTAACTAATGCTGAAAACCCAATTGTTAAGGAAAATGGCAAAGCTGCCAATATTTCTTCTGAAAAAATGTCCAAGAGTAAGTATAACGGGGCTGATCCCGAAGAATGTATCGATAAACATGGCGCAGATGCCACAAGAGCGCATATTTTGTTCCAGGCACCAGTTAGTGATGTTTTGAATTGGGATGAATCAAAGATTGTGGGGATTGAGCGATGGTTGATACGAATCAGCCAAGCTTGTGAAATTTTGAAAAATGAACCAACTGGTAATGTTGCGTTTAACGATTTGAAAGGTAAAGAATTCGAGTTTTGGAGCGAAGTCCAAAGTAAATTGAATAGTATTACTGTTGCGTTGAACGATAATTTGAGTTTAAATACTTTGATTTCAGATTATATGAAACTCACAAGAACTATTCAAAATGCACTAGAAAGTGATGAAATTTCAAACAGTTTAATCAAATCTGCTACCATAATTTTGCTGAAGACTATATCGCCAGTTGTTCCTGCTACTGCAGAAGAATGTTGGGAAATGTTTGGCAGTACAACCACAATTTTTGCAGAATCATGGCCAGAGGTTCAATCAAAACCGGTAAAAAAAAATACCATTATTTATAATATCATTATTAATGGTAAACGTCGATTGGAACTAGAAGTTTCTGAATCAACTCTAGTCGATGAGGTTATTGAACGTGCTAAAAGTGAAGGTAGTAAATGGATCGGTGATAAGCCAATTACCAAAATTGTAACTCCTACTGGTAAGAATATTATTAATATTATTACAGCAAAACGGAGTTAGGGTCGTTTAAAAATTTTGTAAATATTTGTAAATACTCTTTGTAAGTTAATGATAATGATGATGATGATGATAAAGATTCTGTAGTGAGTGGCTTGGATAGATCATAATCAAAATCCCGTTCTTGTCTTAATCGAGATGTGAGTTTGATACATTTTAGTAGTAAATGCGGGTTGGTTGTGTCCAGTTCATATGACGAAATGTTGGATAATCTTATCAATGTGGATGCCATTGTTGATTGGCTGAGTATATTGCATAAGTGTGATGGTGGAGTAACTTTAGTAAATTCAAAATATTCTAATACAACATGCTCAGCTAATACTCGATTTGTACCCTCCTCAATAAACTCATTCTTTGCATGTTTGGTAACAAAATGAGTAATCTCGTCGATAATAGAAGATTTTTGTTGATTATTATTTTTCTCTGATGCCAACCATGTCAAACTTTTGATAATTTTTAGCCGATTAGATTTGTCAAGATTAATTATACTCTCCAAAGTTTCCAATAAATCATTTGGAGTATCTTTATCTAAAAATGCCACGGCTGCTAATATCAAATCCAAACTTTTCCCATTTTTTAGTTCCGAATTCCCCCAACTTTTTAATCTTTGCATAACGTAATCTCTTGCCGGTTCTGGGAAAATTTTTGTTTGTTGTGCAAATACACAGGTTGTTTCCAAAATCTTATCGTCCAATGAGTGCTTCAACCAAACATTGAATCTTTCCCATGGTATATCACTACTTGTTTGATATTTCAACAGTTTCGATAAAATACCGTTAGGATCATTCAATACCGACCCCATTTGTAGTGGGAATTCCAACGAATGAACTTTATTTGCAAATTCTTGCAAGGATCTAACAGTTTCGGCACCTGCTGTAGTACTCATCGATCGTATTTTTGGTACATTGGCTCGTTTCCGTTTTCTAACACTTGGATTGTAATGATTAACTTGACCCTGGATTTCCCTCAATTTCTCCAGCGCTTCGCGATCTGGGTGTGAAAATGTGCCCAGTTTTGGTCTAGGTATTGGTTCCAACACTAAAGTTGGAGCCATATCTTTATATAATGATAATAAGCCTAATAAAAAGGGGCTTTCTTTATTTGCATTAAACAATTCAATCAAATATTTTACTTTCCAAGGTTTAACGGCGGTTTTTGTAGTACTCAAAAATAACAAATGACAAGTCCATTGACGTGTTGCTTCGTATTTTAAATTTGCAAATAACATATCATAAAATTGGCGTATACTATTAGCATCATCCAAATAATCATAGACCACTACCAACCATCGTAACAACCTTGACTTTATTTGAATTGATATATTGGAGTTGGTCAACGATGCAATAATCTTCATTACACATTGGTGAGGAATCAAACATTGTGGGTATAAAAACTCACGTATCAGTTGAATGATTGATGACGTTCTTAGTTTATTTTCACCAGTAACAAAATCAACCAACCATTCCAATACTTTCGAATCAATTTCTGTCTGTGCCAATTCCGTAAATGCTTCGATTATTCCTTCATTTGTCGGTTTTTCGGATTTAAATTTCTCCAGCGCGTCCATATTCAGCTGTTCCAATCACTAAAAAAAAAAAAAAAGATTTAAAAAAAAAACAACCGGATTTATGTGTCTATTTAGAGTTATTATTAATTTTATTTTATTTTTGAGCTACGCGACTTTTTTGAGGTTTCAAAAATCGGGGATCACATAATGTAATTTTTATCTATCTGAATATCAGCCGTACAGTTATAATATTGAAAAACAAAAAAAAACAACAAAAAAAAAAACACAAAACAAGACAAACTTTATAAAAATAAATAATAATAAAAACAATCGTAAATTTCCCTGACAAGATGATCATAATCGTTAATACAAAATACTAAATCTCTCTAAAAATTACAAACTTATACCTCTTCTTTTTTGGCACTAGCATTTTCTTTATCAGAACTGTTATCATTGGAAGTTTGCTGTTGCTGTTGTTGTTCTTCAACTTTACCAGAACTGCTACCATTTGAAGTTTGTGGTTGTTGTTGTTGTTCTTCAGCTTTATCAGAACTGCTATCATTAGAAGTTTGTTGTTGTTGTTCTTCTTCGACTTTATCAGAACTGCTATCATTAGAAGTTTGTTGTTGTTGTTGTTGTTTTTGTAGTCGTTCTTCAACTTTTTGCAGAATACGTTCCTTATCAGCATCATCTTTTAAAGATGGATGAAATAAATTGTATACACCAGTTCTATCAAATACATTAGCATTTCTATAATACTTGTCGAAAGTCCAATAACCTGATCGTAATTTTTCAGCAATATCGTTCTTTCGGTTTTGAGCTGATTTCCGTTCATCAGCATCTCTAGCTTGGATCCAGTCCATGGTAGCTTCTTCAAATTCTCGACCCCATTTATACCGTTCTTCATCGATTTCTTTAAACTTTTGGGCGTTTTCTGCGCATGCGTCCTCACCTTCAACAGGTTCAATATATTCGTATTCATATCGTCGCTTACCTCCCAATTCTTTTGGGATAAATTCCACTGGGATGAATTTAGCCATGTCATTAAAATTTCTTGTGAAAGTAATCTTAGATGCAACCACTGGATCGATCCATCCTTTAATAACATTCCAAATACCTTGGAAAATCCATGGGGCTTTATGAATCAACAAGAAACCCAAAGATTCTGGATAATGGCCTTCAAAACATTTAATAATGAATTTGACAGCATTATAGTCCATATTTGATAAACCGAAATCAGATAAATCAAAAATAGTAGCAGCAGTATCAACGTAACCATGCAAACATAATCGTGATGTTTCGATTATCATAACAGTGAATTTTTCAATATCTTTGTCAGTTTGAACCTTTGGATCATGGAATCGTGGTCTAACATGAACCAATGGTCTCCCTTTGAAATCATTACCATAAACATAACATTTTTGAGCTTTGAATTGTTCCAAAACACCATCTTCCTTATCTTCTCGAAGCTTGGCTTCACCACCTCGCATTAATCCTTCAACATCAAAATCAAGTCTCCATCGTAAAGTTTCTCCCAACATCAGAACTGCATCATTAACGTTCCATTTTCTTGCTCGTAAAAATCGTAACAGTAAATTATCCGGGTGATCACCTCTGAACATTCGCCATAGAACATGGTTTAATTTTTCCGGTTCCATATCACCCAATTGTTTCTTTAAAGCTGCCCGAGTGGCATGAACCGTTTCTAAACTATCATTGTTACAATCTTCTTGTTTCTTTTTACCGAACCATCCTTTCTTTTTGGTGGGTTCTTCGCCATTAACATCCACCCAAGTCCGAGATGGTTTTAAAGTATCAGGGGCAATGCCGGCAGCAATCAACAAATGTGCCCACATTTGTTGTAACTTCTGTTCTTCTTTCTCATTGATGTTGTGAATTCTCCCTGGTTCACTTTCCACTGAACTGAATTCGTTTTTGGCGAAGTCTTCTGGTGAGATTGGCATCTTTTTTTTTCTTCTTTTCTATTAGTTAGTAAAAAAATGAATGTAGCTATTTATATAAATATTGAAATAAGAGGCGAATTAAAAAAAAAAAATTTAAGGGGGGGGATACCAAGTAGTTTAAATATTGGTAAAAAAAAAAAAAAAGAAAGGTAAAAAAGTAGTAGGCTTTTGACAAAAAAAATTTATGCAGTTGACAATGACAAAAGAGTGACAAAAAAGCAACAGAAAAGATATCTAAACATATTTGGGTCGAGATTATATTATTTTTTTAGCATAGTAGACCAAAATACCCGGCAGAAAAGATGTTTAAGGTGCACGCGCCGTCGTACTAGTCTCTAATAGTAATAGGACAGCTAAAAACGGCGTACGGAATCAACCAGATCTTCACATTACGACAAAAACGTTTCTTTGCAGAGAAAGTTAGATTGCATGAGACAAAAAGCGGATTTTACCCCTCCAGGGTATTGAAACTTTAAGTGTGCTGTGTAATTCTGACAAAGTAAATAGCTTTTTGATGCATGCTTAATAACAACCAATTGTTCTTTTCTGAAAATAAAATAAAATCGCAGTAGTCAAAACATTAACATGCTTACAAGGATGAAGAATCTACCAAGTTAGCGGTGTGTGTGTGTGTGTGTGTGTGGGTCGGCCCGAATCAATGAAGCATATGTCGACATTTTCAAGAGTTAACATGGCCGAAATGATCTACAATGGTGGAGTATTTGGAGTCACCCCGCCAAATTTTGGTTTTATTATCAATTGGTATACTCATTTTTTCAGCCTTATTTGATGCCATAAAAAAACTGGCAAACTGGCAAAAACATATTGAAGCATCTGATATACTTTTTTTTTTGACGTTGCACACTACGTACATATATTGCCAAAAATATCCCCTCTAGATACCGATAATTAGGGGTTATTAATTATTATAATTAATTAAACCCCACAATTTTGAAATTAGAATTTGTTGGAATTAGCATGTGAGTCTGACTTTTTCCACCCTGTCCAACAGTATTAAATGCTTAGAGATAAGTGTTTTAAGCATGAAACTAATGTATAAGGATACTTCCGAGCATCAAGACTGTGATTTGTTTTCGTAAAAAACAATACTGGAAAGTAAAAATTTAAGGATAATGCTAATTTTTTTGATTCGATCATGAAATCTATAATAATAATAATACAAAAGGGGCGTTCTCTGCTTGATTTAAAAAAAAACGCTATTAATGTTTTTTTTCTTGTAGATTCTTTATATTAGTTTCCCCACTCTTCTACGAGCCTGGTTAAGCCGCGCACTTGTAGTATGAGTATCATTATCTAGTTCATCTAATAACTCATTTTGTAAAACTAACTCTTCGTTAATGTCTTCCCCGAGCTGTTTCTGTCTACCTATAACTTGTCGTAAATAATCAATCATTTGATCTTGTTGTGACATATCATCTTTTTGTAATTGCATCAACTGCTCGTTACCCAAATTCCGGGTACGATCTGTTTCTCCACCTTTTCCCAAAACCCGAGGCTTTTTTACCGACTTTTCATTTGATAAACCGTTGAACAATTTCGATTCTGTCTCACTAGAGCTTAAGGGGAATGAGCCTGGTATTCCTCGTTGCTGACTCTTTAATTGCAATAATGATCTCATCAATTCTTGTAATATATCTCTTCGCCGTCGATATTCCCCATCCCCCAAGTCTGAATCTGATGCAAGATTAGATTCCAAATCGTTAATCTTAGCACCTGCAAGCACGATAAACCGTCTTTCTTCAGCTCCCCCTGAAGATTTCATCGCTTGTTGAATATAATCACGGGCCTCATGTGTCGCTTTAAACCAATTTTCTTTATCATGGTGGTCCTTACTTTTATTCTTTTCTTTGCGTACATGTTTATTAATTTCTAGGAAATCTTTAAATGCTAATGATTCCCTCCACTCTTCGTTTTTAGCCATCGTTCGTAAATATAATTCCAGCCCCCGTCTTCGTTGCTCTAAAAATTCACGGTTTCTTGTACCGACCCATTTTTTACCGGGCAAGTATACAGGAGGCCGTTCTCCCATTTCCTGTTCTATTTTTGTATTAAATCCATCGAATTCTGAGTATCTTTTGCGAACGTTGAATGACGCTCTTTCGACGCAAACTTGAATATTAAATAATGTTGGTGATGTTTCTGAATAACCAGGGATTGATATGTTCATTGTTGTATGGATAAAATCCCAGGATAGTGGTGCATAAGATAATGGAGACGGAGGTTCGTCAGTAGTAGTGGTTTTGATAGGATGTTCAAAGTATGAATAATCGTTGGGTATAACTGACGGTTGCGAGTTCTGCTGCTGCTGCTGCTGTTGTTGTTGTTGTGATGGTTCGATTACAGTTACAGGAGGTTGTTGTTGTTGTTGTAGTTGTTGAGGTTGATTTTTTGTTGCTTGAACAATATGTTTAGGTTTTTCAGGCGTGGGATTGAACAAAACAGTCGGAACAGTCGGAACTCCGGTTTTTATTGGGATGTCAAATTTGGGCGAATCTGCAAGTGTAGTTTGCATTGTTTTTTATAGAATAGAATGTCAGGTTCAGTAGAAGTTATTTTGAGTCTAGTCTCGGGCAGTGAAAATAGATAATTTAGAAATTTTTAACAAAAATCATAAAAAGATTTAAGAAAGTTATATATTCTTATTTATAACATATTTTTAAATTCGTGGTGGTACTATGGGTAATGACGCTTCAATGGAAATCATTTTTTAATAATACATCGAGAATATATTTAATATTATATTTAGGTAATAAATTATTTTACACAAAAAATATTCATCATCATAGCAGAATGTCAGAAATTAAATAGATCATCCCCCAGAAAGGGAGGCGGTGAAATGGTAACTTATACAGGAGAGAAATTAAGATCAGATAGATGAACAATTCACCATGTTTAAGCCTTTTTAAGTTTCTAAATAAGTTCACGTATAAGGCAGATCAAAAACAAAAACAAAAATAATAATAATAAGACTCATCATTACAGTGAAAACTGCTTGTAGTCGCTAATTACGTACGTGGATTTTGGCCAGAAAAAAAAAATATTGTTTGGTAATAATCACTCGACGATCAAACATCAGATGTCATAAGATTTAATAAATAGTAACCTTTAATAAAGAGGCTGAATAACCAAACCAAACACCTAATCGATTAGCTAACGTGTCTTTAACAAGCTTTCTTTTTTATATGTTAAACATTCATTGTACGCCATGTCGTATTCATACCCATACATAGAATGGGTTATGGGCCCGATTTACTTGGTTTATGGTAGTAGCTGACTTTGCGAGTTTTAGCAGTATACTATAGTAAGGTAAGCCCTTCAGAATTTTTCATTTAAATGCTGGTCAATTATCCCATGGACTAGCTTTGTTTATAATAATCTAATCAAAAATGAATTGTTCCTGGCATTCTCTCGTTTTCCTCAGCTGCACCTTATTTATTTATTTTTTTGACATTTGAATCAGGAACCCCGCAACGCCTGTAGGTACCGTTCCCTCCTCCACCTAATAATATAATATACAACAGGCCAATCTAAAAACGTTGAGGACCTAAACTTTTTTGAGCCACGCGAATTTTTTCAACAACTTTTTTTTTTTTCCAGCACACAACCAGAATATATTAATTCTGTCCACGCATATCCCATTAAAAAAAAAAATAATAATTTTTCACTTTCGTGTTATCCTTTTCCAGAGAACTTTTATTATAATATCTTTATAATCTTTATCAACGATGCCTCGACCAATTGTTATTTCTGGCCCAAGTGGTGCTGGTAAATCCACTTTATTAAAGAAGTTGTTTGCCGAATTCCCAGATAGATTCGGTTTCTCTGTCTCCCGTACGTGATACCATACTTATATTATTGAACTAACCAAATAGACACCACTCGTCAACCACGAGAAGGTGAAGCCAACGGACGGGAATACAATTTTGTCACTGTCCCAGAATTCAGAGCCGCCATTGATAATAAGGAATTTATTGAATGGGCCAACTTCTCCAACAACTACTATGGTACTACCATCAAAGCTGTCAAGGATGTTTCTGAAATTCAAAAGAAACAATGCATTTTGGATATTGATATGCAAGGTGTTGTTTCTGTTAAAACCACCGATTTGGGTGCCAGATTCTTATTTATCGCTCCACCAAGCTTAGATCAATTGCGACAACGTTTAGAAGGTCGGGGTACTGAATCTGCCGAATCTTTGAAAGCACGAATGGATCAAGCGGTCAAGGAAATGGCATACGCTGAAAAGCCAAGCGCTCATGATAAAGTCATTGTCAACGGTGATTTAGATAAAGCATATGGTGAGTTGAAAGAATTTATTTTGCAAGAGGATTAAACTATCCATGTTGTAGCATTTTTTTTTTTTCTTTTCGAATAATAATACATTTTTTGAGACATTTTACTAAATATCCCAAAAGTCACCAATTTAAAAAGTGCAGCAATGATATAGTAAAGTGTGACCTCTTTTAATTTTTTTTATTTTTAAACGCCAGTTATTTTTGTTCTTGTTTTTTTTTTTTTTTTTTTTTTTCC